>WEIS01015519.1:0-45743 GCA_013389965.1 Todus mexicanus | reverse complement strand
AGTTCAGCTCAGCCCAGCCCAGCTCACCCCTGTGTCCTGCCCATGACCCCAAAGCCTGTGCTGGCTTTTCTCGCTTGTCCCCCCGCAGCAGCCGCGCTGCTGGCTCGGAGCGTGTCCCCGTCTCCCACACGGTGGCCCCGCAGCGGGTCTGTGCTGTGGGCTCGGCTGGAAGCGCGGCTGGGATGGGCTGGGGAGCCCGTGCTTTGGAGAGATGTGCACCAGCTGCTTGGATCTAGGCGCCAAATGGCTCTTCTGTGCTGCAAAGTCCACTGTTTTTGCGCGGATCCCAGCGGCCTCCTGTTTTCACAGTGCCACAGTATCGGCTAGGTTGGAAGAGACATAAAAGATCATCCAGTCCGAACTTTAATCTTTATCACCCCTAACGCATATCTCTAAGCATTTAAACGGACATACCCGTTTAACTCTTGGAGTTCCCTTGGTCTCTGTTTGTACAAAGCTCAGAAAGCTTCCAGTAAATGTCTGGGACTGGAAGGACATAACTGATTGTATCTGTTGCTTCAGGCACAAGCGGTGACTGTGTGTCTCTGGAAGAGCTGAAGGAGGGCACGTCAGGAATCGGTCTTGCTTTCCCTGATAGCACAAACCTGCTAAGAAAGGGAAAGAAGAATCCCGGAAAGTAAAAGTGACTGTCTGGAACTGCCGTGTACAATGGAATTCCAGCCTTCGTGTCTATTCCAGAAATTGCTGTTCACTGTATCAGTGATCCCAGGACAGCGAGGGGGACGGTTCCTTTACCCCATGGCCTCAGTGTTGCTTTGCAGCAATACTCTAACAAGGGCACCCTCCTTCTGATGGATCAGCCGCACAGCTCAGGTTTGCGTGAACAACGTAAGATGACGCAACGTAATCTGCAGAAACGTCTCTGAAAGATTAGCAGAAAGCATACTGCAAGACACACGTGGTGCGTGGAAGAACTACTTCATCAATCTGTTTGATCTTTGTTTTTCTGTTGGAGAAGAATAAAGAACTATCCTGCCTAACTTTAATGTTGGTCGTTTCTGTTCAGCTGGGCTACAACGTTGAGTTTGTGTTTGGTAGGGCCCGCTCCCACGTACGGCGTTCGTGTCTCACGATTCGCCACAGCATTAACTTCGATTTACTCTTCAAACTTCCAGCGATTACCTCTGGATGGCAGTAGATGTAGTCACAAGATGATTGAACCAACTCCTCAGCCTGCTGCGAGGATCATTAGGAAGAACGCTTTTATCAGGAGAACCCAAAGTGCCGGTAATTTTGGGAAATAGCAGAAAGTGCCCTTAAAATACTGACACTTTTCCGAATCCCCCCTTTCCAGCGACTCCTTCAGCGCGCTTCAAACTAAAAGTCTGTGTTGCAGGATTTCTTCCTGTAAGGGAGAAGTTGTTTGCTCACTGAAGCTAAATTAAGTGCAACAGTTAGTTGACCAAATTCTGCTTCCCAATAAATTTCTTTACGCCTGTAAAATGTATTTCCTGTATTTCAGCACGGACCTTATTTCCTGGGACACAGAAGTGCCTTTGCAGTCCAGATGAAGAAGCAAAGACATGAGAATTTGACTGTATGAATAATTCCTATTTGCCAGTCCATATAATGTGGAAAAAACCCTGCCTGTAAGGAATAACAAAATTGCACAGACCTGAGCCACCATCTTTGATCAAATATCAGGATTGGCTTCAGCAGTGTAGCAAACATATGCCCGGTAGTCACAGCGTTTACTATTCAAAACCCAGTTAAACTCCTGCTGACAGATAATGGGTAGCTCCTTCTCCCGGTTTCACCAATCTAAGGCCTGACTAGAAATACGCTAAGGGACGTGCTTCATTCCAAGCAAGTTCTATTAATATTGATGATGCTATCAGCACTCACATGCCTAGAAACGTTTCTGGTTGGTTTGTAAACAAGCGGGATTAGATTTCCTGTCCGAAGGTTTAATGTGATTTTAGCAGAATGCTGTGTTTGTGAAAAAGCATGAGGGTGAAAGGCGGGAGGCTGTGGATCTCTCTCCAAAACCGAAGACGGGCGAGTTGGGAATGGAGTTATCGGTGGGTAGGAAGCAGAGCCTGAGCTGGGGTTCAGGAGCCAGCCCGCAGATAGCTGACGAGATAGCAGGGCAGGCTGGATGGCTGCAGGCGCTGCGGCAAGCCGTGGGTAGACCATAATCTGTTTGGATCAGTTGCCCGGCTGTGACTGGGGGGTTTCGCTGACCTGATCTGGGGTAGACAAAGCAAAGCCGAGCTCATCTGGGGCCTTCCCAAGTGCTCAGTGCCTTATCTCGCTACGCTTTAGGGAATCGGGCTGGAAACAGATTGAGATGTGGTTTGCGTTTTTTATCAGCTTTATGGTGACCTGATTTTTTTGGAGAAAGTTTCCTTGTAGCGTGGTCTTAATATTAGAAGTACCAGCACTGGTGTGGCTTGGTTTTCTTAGGTGATATTTAAGGAGAATTTAAAGAACAGAGTGAGAACTTGATCAGACAGTGATGGAAAGAAGGGCAACATAGTAACATGTTCTTTTTCCAGGGTCAGTCCTTCTTATCACCTGTCTAGGGGAGACCTACTTTTTGGCATAAGATTATTTCTACAAGTTTAAAAAGAAAAAAGCCAATAAACACACTTCCTTCTTTTAGAAGAAATCTGTCGCGCACAGAGATTTGCCCTTGATTGAGGCTACATTTGCAGCCAGAAGAAGAAAAATGGTTATTGTCTGTTCTTGGGTTGGGTTCATGGTTGGAAAGGTCTTCACCCATGTATAAGTCCTCACCCACGGCACAAACTACTCAGTTCAAAGCCTCGGCACTACTTGGCAGCCCACAAGGAGAAGGGTCCCCAAGCCCTGTTTGTAACCTTTTGTCCTCTGCATCTCCATCAGCCAGTGAGGCTGGTCAGGCAGGCTGGAATCTTGTCCTCAGAGTGGTTTTTTTTTTCAGACTATTCTATCGTTAAAGCCACCTTTAACACCAGCATGATGGATGAAATACCCACTGAAGACGGTGTGATGAGGAGCAGGGAATGCACATGCAGGTCCTGCCATGGAGCAATGGAAGCGTTTGCGTGTGCTGCTGTGCCTCCCATAAGCTGTTTCGATAACTGAGGTATGCTGCAGGTGCCCAAGGAAAAGGTACGAAGTGATGCACTTCAGATCTGATGTTTCATTTACACCGGCTGCAATCACTTCAGGGTCTTGCCAATGCATTTTCAGTTGCCAGCTATCAATGAAAGGGGAAAGAAGTCTTGGTTTAGATCTTTTTATCCCCAGGAATATGGCACTGTACAGGTTCAGTCCAAGGTATCAGGGAGGTTTTCAACCACAGGTGACTCATGTAAGACAAGAATCATCGGTAAACTTGCATGAGCTTGTACCTAGTGTGTGTGTTGTGGCCCAGAGTAAATTAGGGGAATTTCTGTTAAACAAACACTTTTTATTTTGACTGTCACGCAGCCGAAGGCTGTGACTCTACGTCATCACCCAGTGACAACCGATTTGGTTAAAATAGTTCTTGTGCTGAGAAAGAAGTCCTAGAGATCAGCAGAGTGAGTTCACAGGTTTCAGACCATGCTCACAAGGCAGCTGGGTCAGAAGAGCTGAGGGAGGGAGGTAGCTCCTGGGGTGGGGGCAGTGTGAACGTGCAGCTGCACGTTCCAGAAGGAAGAGCAGCGTCTCAAAGTGGCTTCATCCCTGAGGGGTTCGGGAGCATCTTGGAGGTGGATTAGCTGGGAGCAGGAGCAACGTTGTCCACCCCAAGGTATCCCCCCTGCTGCTGGGTGCCAAGTACGTGAAACCAATGGTGGTAAGTTTGAGAAGGAGTTGATGGTAAATTTGAGAAAGAGCCGGGTAGTGAATTAAGCTTATGACTCAACCCTTAATGATGTCACTCATCAGTCAGAGGATCATGGAAAATCCCAGCTGTACATTTGGTGTGGACAGTCTTGGGTACGGGAAAGCAATCGCTTTTCACTCACTTGGCAGGGCCTTTCCTGGGTTTTGTGTCCCACATCAGTGAAAATACAGACATCTACAATTGCAGAGATTAGAGGAAAGAAGAGGAAAGTGGAGTGGAAAAATGCTTCATAAATGAGTTTTAGAGGATCAGTGTGGAAGAAGGAGGAGAGCAACATCTCTTTAAATGAGTGGTTTGGATGATTGCAGCTTTTCCTTCACTCCAATTTACTCAAGCTGTGCAAAGCAGCTCCAGATAAAGCATATTCTCATTATGTTTTTGCAGATTAGAGAAAGAAAAAAGCAACCTGTAGATGGTTTAGGACTGGACTGAGGATATTCACAGATACTCTCTTTCAGGCTATGAGTTATTAGGATGTAAATATCTAACACTAAACCTGTGTCTTCTAAAGGAACCCTCTAAACGGAAACAATTTGAACAAATATAGAAGTAGGTGGATACTACCAAACATGCTATTTGCTAAAAAGACTGGGTTTGGATAGGAAATGCAAAGATTTGTGTTCATTTTCTCAATGGATTCAGCTGTGATCTTCAGGGTGGCCCAAGATCATTGTTTTACATATAGGGAAATGCACTTTGACCACAATATTGCTTGCTGTCATTTGAAAAAAATTAACCTTGCTTCTGTGCCTTCACATCCCAGTTTGCATTTTCCATGTAAATTACACTAGTTTAAAATTACATACATATAGAAAGAAAATATGTTTGTAAACTTGTCTTCCTACCTTCGGTGAGGTACGTTTGTTTTGCACGCTGACCACCCGCATTTTCCTTTGTTTGGATTTCTAAGTTTAATCCCAGGTAGATAAAATTAAACGTGAATATAAGAACCTGATGAGCTGGAGCTTTGATCCTTTCCTTTTAGAAAACCACCAACTTTTCATATGCAGATCTGCTGAGATGTGATCAAACAGGACACGGGCAACGATTCTGAGCTGGTTTCATTATAATTTTGGAAAATTCAACAGATTGTTGCAAACTTGCTCTTTGCCAAGTGCCCTGATGTACAAGTCCCCAAAGTCACTTGAAATTCTTCTTTGTTGTGCTGTCTTTCAGGATGACAATTTGCTAGGAAAAGGTGCTATCAGATTATGCTTCACACTGAAAACGAATGGGACGATCGAGCTTTCAGAGTCCAGAAGACGCATTTTAACTTTAGATGCGAAACTTTTGCTGTAGCAGCAGCACTAAAAGCATGCCATTACAGTACTGTTTGTATTAGGTAGACGAGAGCAAAATTAGGGCGAGTTTTCCGTATGTAGTGGGTAGTGAGCGGGGCTTGCCAAGACAAGGAGACCTAATGAGAGATGAAAGCTGTTCAGATAAACCAAAATAAGTTGGCTGCTACCTCTCAGCTGCTGCTTTAGCTAAACTAGGTGAGAAGACTCCTTTTGTTTGCAGGACTACATCTTTGTTAGGCTTTGACACCTCAAATGAAAATCAGTAACACACCTCCCAGGTCTTGCCAATGACCTTGCTTTTAGCAGAAGAGCTAAATAGCGAAGGGAGCGAGTGAAGCTAAGTGAATCCTTCACTCAGAAGTGAAACTGGCAGGGAATCAGGAGAAATGACTGCAAAGCTTCAGAGTTTTCTAGGGTGCTGCCTAGAAGTGGCAGGGTGAGCGATCCCGCCGGCTGCCACAAACAGCAAGTCCCGTAGTACTGGTGGTGATCAACAACACCTTCTTGTGGAAACACAAAACAGACCACCAACTTCTCAACAAAGACATTTAGAAATGTCAAGAATGCTGCGATTGACAACAGAATGTCACTCGGAAAAAAGCACATCTTGACACCCAAGCAGATGGCAGATGAGACAATTGAGCATTATGTCACGTAGCTGTACAATGAAGTGAAGTCACCGGAATCTGAGCCGTTACCAGCCTAATTAGTGTCTTAATAATTTGTTTTCTTATGGATAACCAGGTGAAAATCAGGGCAGAGGAAACTCATCTACCATGAATAGTTGGGGCTGGCAGGACCTGATGAAAACCTGTGCTCTGCTCCTTTTCGTCAGTTCAGAACTGATACTGGAACTGTCTTTTGAGAAGAAGGCCTAAGCTCTCAGTGTTTTAAGAAAAGTGCATGAACAAAATCCTATTGATTGTAACTCCTCAAAGTCAGTTAAATATGGAACACTGCTGCTCATCTCCTCTAATGAAGATCTTCCTTACTCTGTCTTCCCATTCGCACACTCCAGTGGATATAAATGGATTTACTTGTGATCCCATCGGAGCTGGGATCCTGAAACAGGAGTGAAAGTTGACATGCGACGGCCTGATCCTCATTTAGTCAGATATCACTTTGCTCTCCCCTAACTGGGTAACAGAATTGTGAAGCAAATGTGAATGTCATCTATGTAGCCAAGGAGAGGCAAAATGGATTTTGTATCAGAAAGCATCAATGCTGGAAATGGCTTTGCTCCTGAGGACCTGAGCAGAGATGAATTCATTTCTTCTCACATATGCACTGTTATAATGAGCCAGAATTAACTGGCGGCTGTTGGAATTAGAAATTAGCGTATTTACATACTCAGAAACTTAGCAGGAAAAGAAAATGAGATCCACCTAGTTCCTCATTCATTTTCAGGTGTCTTCCTATTAGTTACCTTTATTTTAGCAAGTGCTTTGTAAGATACGATTAGAATACCGAAATCTCTCAGATTGTATTAAGAACTACCTTGAGTTTCATTTGCATGATCATTCATTTACTGCAAAGCATTCTTGAGAAGCATTTGACAGTGAAGATCCCTAAATATTTAAAATTCAAGTGCTGGAGAGGGTCTCATCACATTAGAAAGCAATCAACCATCTTGAGACAGGTTAATAAAAGCAGCTTAAACTCCTCATCAGAAGGCTCTGTTGACCTCCATTATCAGGCACAGGACTCCTAATGATTCATTGATCACATTTTCTCTGTTCAACAAAAATATCATGAGCCTAAAGGTTTCAAGATATCCAAGAGATTTTTCTCACTGCCTCACAACTACATTTGACAGATGACCTTTAGTCTTTCTTTCACATTAGGGAGATGTTTCACAAAGTTAGCGCAGATACATTTTTCAGAATTATCTGATGCACATGCTCACAGAATCCTCTATTTGCTACCACACGGTAAACAGATAAAAGAGTCTTGCTTCTGTAAATGACTTTGTAATAAATAAGTGCCCTGCTTTCCGCTTTCCTCTGCCAGTAAGATCACAAGGTTTAAAAGCTTATGAATGATTCTACGAATGCACATAGTCAACCTGACGCTGTTTGACAGGGAGAGAGGTGCATGTGTAGATACACAAGAGGTTTTTAGCAGGAATGTCTACACCCCTTCCACCAAGCATACCAACAGTTGCACTTGCATTTCCAAAGTACCAAGTACTCAGCATTTACGCCTTGTGCAGTTGAAGGGGCTTGCCTTTCCGTCCTGAGCTCACCTGAAATTTCCTGGCTCAGGCAGGGGCAACAAGGGAGCTGTGACATTGAGGATATCCACAGCCAAGCGCTCACTCGGGGTCCTGAGCAGATACGCAGATTCTGTGTGGCAATGCTTGTTGTCAACACCAGAGCTGGCAGCTGAAGGTGACTCAAGTGTGCCTACAAGAGCTGCAGCTACACCTCTGGATCATGGCAATGTTCCCATTTTCACAGCTACTTTGGCCTTGCCAAGTCTCTCCTGCTGGCACTGCAGGTCAGAGGTGTTGCACAGGGCATGAAAATGCACAAAAGTGTTGAAAGAGCTATGTCATAGAATCATAGAATCGTTTGTGTTGGAAGAGACCTTTAAGATGGTTGAGTACAATCATTAACCCAGCACTGCCAGGGCACCACTACACCATGTCCCTCAGCACCACATCTCCACAGCTTGGAAACCCCTCCAGGGATGATGGGGACTCCACCCTTGCCCTAGGCAGCCTGGGACAGGCCTGGGGAACCCTTACGGGGAAAGAATTTTTCATAACACCCAACCTAAACCTCTCCTGGCACAACTTGAGGCTGTTTCCTCTTGTTCTATGGCTTGAGAGACAAGACTAACCCCCACTTGGCTCCAACCTCTTTTCAGGGAGTTGTGGAGAGTGAGGTCTCCTCTGAGCCTCCTTTTCTCTGGGCTGAACACCCCCTGTTCTCCAGAGCTCTCTACTAGTACATCAATGGTACTCACTGCACATCCCCACTCTGTTCTGCAGTTAAAACCTGAAGTTATTCCACTGGAGTCCACAAGTTTGAGAAATGCGGTCTTGTCTGTCTGAAGACTGTTCTCTGCTGGGTAGAAGGAGGTGAGGGAAGTTGTTCTGTCAGGATGAGCTGACACCCTCACCTGAGCTCTGCAGGTGAGAGCAGGGAGGGAGGTGAGAAGTAGGCAAGAAGCATCACAGAGCAGCTGGCAGAACATGATGATCTCAAGGTCACTTGGCTGTTGGCCCAAATCCATCCAAAAATACTGAAAGCCCGTAATCAGTCAGTCCGGCAGCCCTCCCAAAACAAGGAAATAGCTGAGCCATGCCGTTGTTCAGCAAGGGTGTGAAGATTCTGCCAGCACCCTTTGGAGGGTCACTGTAGACGCAAACTGGGATCATCACCATTTGTGGCCTAGCTCATCAGTGTGGATTGAACTCAGGGT
The DNA here is from genome assembly GCA_013389965.1 of Todus mexicanus. Taxonomy (NCBI): domain Eukaryota; kingdom Metazoa; phylum Chordata; class Aves; order Coraciiformes; family Todidae; genus Todus; species Todus mexicanus. The sequence continues at coordinate 37,175 of WEIS01015519.1, read as the reverse complement.
CATTTTCCTTGACTACCTGCCTGGAAACAGGATTAAAAGTACTTTCTCAAATGGATCAGGAATTCCTGGTGAATTTTCAACTTCTTTCAGGCTGAAGAGGTGGGTGACTGAAGGCAGCAATGCTTTGACGCAAGGCGCCTGTTCAAGCAGCAAGTACAAGCTCTGGACAGAAGCTTTTCCTGGCACTGAGGCTTTTACAAGGTTCCATCAATTTTGAGACAGTTAAATCTTTCTTCCCCCTCTATTAATAAACGTAAATGTGTGGAAAATTACCCTAATCTTCTTCCAGAGAGGATGTGCCTCCAGAATCACTTCCAGTACCAGGAACCTCAGAATTCTGGAGCCATATTTAGAGACGATAAAAACAGTCCTTGAATTTCTGACCAAAATCCAAATATAGTCTATTTCTTTCTGCCAGCTGAAAATGTACCTTTTTATTTCATCCAGTTTTGTTTAAATAGAACTTTGTTCCCAACTTTTCATTCTATAAATGTCTCTTTCGCTATAATTATTTAAATAAAGTGGGCAAGTGCCCAGTTTAGTGAGCTGGATTAGTATGCTACTGAATACGCCTGCTATTGTCATTCGACTCGGACTGGTGTTCTGCTCCTGTTCTGACTGCTCCCTGACTTCAGCGGATTTGCACAGGAGCTGAACACAGCCGGTGAAGGACAGATTACCACAGGCAGTTGTATTTGCTGCTGTTTCTACACGATTTATCAAAGTCCTCACCACGGGAGGAATACACTGGTGGGAAGCACTTCTGCAGCCATGCACTGTGAGTTGTTGGTACCCCAGGCTGCGCTCTGCTCCAGCTCATGCCTCTGAGACTCAGGAGTGACTCCCAACACATCTGCAGGTCAGCTCTGTGCATCCAGGTGTGAAAGGAATGGAGAAAAACAAGAAGTCTGCACTGTCCTTTGCTCCCTCCTCTTGCAAACTGGGAGGCAGAAATTCCATATGTCCTCCCTGAACTCTGCGGTGCTGCTGAGGTATCCTGGCCTTTGTGAAGGGGAAGGCAGATCATGTGTTGTCCTCGCAGCCTGTAGCTGAGTCCTGTTACGTGAAAAGGGGTGACCAGTATTAAGGTGGTTGGCCAAAGCTTCCCTTTGCTTCTCCCTGGTAGACTTGAACCTGCCCCATGCTCCAAAGACAGCACTCCCTGCTCACAGCTGGGGTTGCTTCTCATCAGAGAATGCACCAAATTACTTGTTGGAGATGAACTAGGAGTGTAATCTCAGTGAATTTCTTCAAAGATGCAAATCAATATTCAAAGCAGTTTGGGTTTTTTTGGAGGGGGGACGGGATAGTAACATTTGTTTGACTGTATTCCTTGCACTTGAGCTATATAAAGCAACAAATTAAGGCTCAACATGAAGCTACATAACATAAAATCAAAAAGTGACAGCAGAAATGTTTCAGTATCCACCCACCACTCGCACAAGGGAATGAGGAACAGTGTCTTGCTTGCTCCAGAAAGACTTCTCCTGTCATTCTGCTCTGGCCTGTGCTCTGTTCCTGTTCTGACTTCTTCCTGACTTTGTCAGATCTACCCAAGAGCAGATCCCGGCTGGTGAAGGACAGATTACCATAGTGTTTGATGAACCTGAAGTGGACATTGTTGCTGTTTCTAGCCCTAACCGTGCGATACTTCCCAGAAGAGACATGAAACTAAGATGACAATCTCTTTATGAGCTAGTCTTGTTTCATTAGCATAGGGATACGGAGCTATTCAAAGGTCTTTGGAAGTAATTCCATTCTTCACACATACATCCTCCTGAAGGGCCAATTGCCAGAGCCATTTGTCTTCATTTCCTGTACCAAAACCAGAGGACAACGTCCCTGGGTACCAATTACTGCCTTGTTCTTCTCTCTACCTCTCAGGTGGGTTTCAAGTCAACCTTCTAATTCTGTTACAATTTAGAACTGGTCCCAGAAGTAGTTATACATGCTAGGCGACAGTCTGCCCTTGCTGTTCCTTCAGGGCCAACCTGATGGACACTGAAGGCAGCTAGAAGTCACTGCAGCGTGCTCTGCATCGGCTCCTCAGCTGCACCGACTGGAGCTCCTGCAGCTATAGCTTGCTTGGGTGACCACCCAGCACAGGAGGAATTCATCCCTGTAGAAGCTGCATGGGAAACCATCAATGAAGCAGAGATTGTCTTCTCTAGGAGCAGCTGTGCTCACGGAAGATGTTTTTGTAGTGATGAACTGAATGGTGAGAATTTGCATCCCAAGGAGATATTGCTTGTTTGGAAGGAAACCTTTGTGCCAGAGATTTGGTCCAGTCAGGAGCAACCTGAAGTGCTTTTGTGTAGCTTTGCTTGGGCAGCTGCCTGTTCAAGCACAGCTTTCTGCCGTTTCTCCACACGCTATGCACCAAACTGATCGACAAAGTAGAGCCCAGTTAGAGTTCTTCTAAATTAACAGAACACTAGAACAAAAGCTAACGATGGTTTGAATCCCTCATTTTTTTGACTACGTCTACTTTCATATTTGGGATACCCTGGTTTGAGAGCCCCTTCTGTCACCATGAGACTTTAGAAGGAGAAGATCTCTATAAATCTATATTCTTGTCATAATATTCAAACAAATTAGCTATTCTTTGCTTATTAGTATAATTTTGCGTTAGATTATTTTCTCTCCCTCTCTTTTTTTTTTCTTTTTCCCAGAGTCATGAGGAAAATCGTCCTGAAATGTATTTCTAGGAAAACAATCCAAAGCTGTTAAGTCAAATGCTCTGTTACTGCACCAAACAGAGGGGAAGTAGCAGAAGGAAAAGCCTCTGATGGTACCATTCATTAAAAGAAAAGCAACTTGAGACCTCCCAGTGTAGCAAATTAACTATTAGGTACATGTGGCTTGATGATCATATCTGTACTGTGGTCTGGAGAGAAAAAAAGAAACCCTGTTTGTCCTCCTGTGATTCCCTCTGAAGCACTTTAGCACTGTCACATCCCCCTGGCTTTGCTGTTTTCATTCCTCCTGACACTGCATTTGGGTAAATGCAAGAAGAGCGAGGGGATAGAGTAGCAGTTTGACAGCTCTAATTATGAATATTTAAGAGCTGCTTAAATGCGCTCTCTTTTATCACCTAATTTCCTATCAATGACAGCACTGGAAGCACTTGTCTCATTTTTCAAATCAAAGCTTCCTCAAGCAAAATGCTTGCAGACTGAATAGCTTATGCATTCTATTAATCACAGAGGGTGGGAAAAGATCCATCAAGTGCTTCAGAGAGTTTGAGAGTGCTCCATCCTTGTAGAGCTTTTGCTTCCCCTTTCTCACAGATGAGTACCTTTGCCTCCTGTGAGCGGTCTTTGTCATTCTTCCTCATCCAGAAACGGTTTCAGATTTATCTTCCTTCAACAGTGCGTCAAATGATGCCTGAATATTTATAAAAAGAGTAAATCCTAATTGGGGTTAGTCATAGATAGCAGGAAAGACTAGTCATATGTTGTTTTCTTGAAGGAGGATAGCTCTTACCCTGCTTCCAGTGGGGCAAGTTTCATCGAAGAAGTGGAACTCCAACTCTGAAAAGAACTTCCTCGATTTGAGCCAGAAACAGTAGTGTTGCCTGATGTTTATTCTGTGATTCCTGTTACTTTCTGCACTTAAGGTTGACTTGGCCAAATGATCCAAATGAATTTTATCATTTTTTGTTCTTTTTGCATATACCAAAGAAAAGTGTCTTCTCCTTACTAGGTGACATTAACCCAGCTCTCCCCAACAATGACATTTAAACTCTGCAGGACGTGCTTAACTGCTGCAGCTGGAGAAGGGAATATCTTCAGCGACGTGCAGACCATAGCCGGCTATGGCTGGGCTGGCCCTTCACCTCCTGGGGCACTTGGAATGGCAGAGCACTGTGACAATTTCTCCAACTTTCTGAAGAAGTCTGTGTCTGCAGTGCTTGTTGCCTCCTGGTTTGTCGTTACAACTTGTGAATTTACATTCCATATGCTCCTGGAAGATGTCATGACATGAAAGAAATCAATACTCCGCTGAGCAACATCTTGTGGTATTTCCTATCATTACTAGAGGGGAATATAATTCCTCCTGGTCTCATCAAAGTTAGGAAGTTTCATGCTAGAGCAAGGAGAGCCAGTCTCCAGGCAGGAGATGTGTGGGATTCAACAGTGATGTCTTTGTTAGATAACAGCAGGGGGAAAAGAGGTTTAAGCAGGGAAGCAGAAAGAAGAAGGAAGCTGAAAAGAAACAGTTTGGGAAAATGAAGAGGAGGTTCCAAACTCCTTCATGTGCATTGACACAGCTGGATAAAAGTGTCCTCGAGCTCAGAAATGCCTAGTCCCACAACTCCCACTGGAATGAGTAAGATCTGCATCCAGTCACCTAAGAGTGAACCTCTTACCAAAGACACCCACAGATGAAAATTTGGGATTTTTGGTTTTGTAAAGTGTTGTTTTATATCCTATATTTAGTCTGCATCTTCATGGGTCTAAACATAGAATTTTTGGTCCAGCTACCAAGCTAGAGGGAGCTACAGAAAAGTAAAGCTGCAAATCTTTTAAACAGAGTTCTTCTTTTAACTGTTTCTAACATTTAGGCCATTGATTATATTTCTAACTTTTCAGAAAAAAACACATTTTGCCTTCAGAATGATTGTTTCAATTCGTTTCTGATGCACAGTCAGTTTTCATAGCCCAACCACTGGTTTCTCACCATTTCTCCCCATTTTGGGGACTATCTATGTACCATTTAATGCTTGCATCACTATGTGCATTGCCGGTAACACATTCCTACGGCCTGCCTTGAAAAACACCTTAGAACAGAGCTCCAGTTTGAATTACGTAAGGCTTTTGCTGCAGTTATGGAGGAGAGGAAGGGCAGCTAACAAAGGAAAACAGGATGCCCTTTGCTGGAAGGACGAACGATGTCCTGAAACAACTACCAGGAGTGTGGGTTTCCTGCTGAGGGACAGGTGAGACTGTGCGAGGGCAGGCTGCAGCCAAACACCGACTTTGGCCTCACAGAGAGAAGACAATCCGGACTGCGCTTTGTGGATTGACAGAAATTAATAGAGACCCTGTGCATTCGGCTGTGAGGGAGAATATCAGTCTGCTTCCACTTTTCAGTCGGAATTGTTAGTTTTTGTTAATTGAAATGATTAGCACCCAAGGCGTATTAACTGTGCTGCTCAGCCCGGTGTAAATGAGCTCACTGAATCATGTCCTTCATACGAAGTTTAAAGTGGGTCAAAAATAAATTGAATCGGTGACCTTTTCCAGTAGTTTTCCCAGGGGCAAAGCAGAATGTGTCATGTGCCCAAGTAATCTATTTTCTTTTTACAAGGTTCTCTCTTCTGCAGGGGTTTTCAGCAGCCTCCAAACTTTGGTGTCCAAGTCCTGCTGGTCACAGCTCATGAGAGCCTTGAAGCACTTTGAGAACCACACTGATGCACACAGCCAGTGCTCCACCAGACTCAGTGAGTGCAGTAAGCACAGGCTCGCAGAATGGCAGAGGTGGGAAGGGACCACTGGAGGACATCTGGTCCAACCCCTCTGCTTGCACAGGGCTACCTAGAGCCAATAGCCCAGGACCATGTCCAGCTGGCGTTTCAGTATCTCCAAGGGCAGAGACTCCACAGCCTCCCTGGGCAACCTGTGCTAGGGCTCAGTAACCCTCACAGTGAAAAAGTCTTTCCTGATGTTCAGAGGGAACCTCCCGTGTTTCAGTTTGTGCCCGATGCTTCTGGTGCTGTCACTGGGCACCACTGAAAATAGCCTGGACCCTTCCTCTGGACACTCTTCCACCTTTACATCACTGTGTGAAAGGCTGCGCTGCTGTATTAATCACCTTAACAAACTTCCAGGCCTGATTAGTGAGGGGGTGTGATGAAGAGAGCAGGAAGAAATATTTCAATAGGATTTTGATGAGTTGATGTATAAAGAGGCAAATGAATGATGTAATTTTTACTCATTTTTCACTGGAATCTGTAGTTACTTGGGGTATAAGAAGAAGAACAAAGAACTTTGATATCACAACTCTCTGTGCCAATTAATGTTTGTGGTTTATATCGGGCAGCCATTTGATGAAATAAATAATAGCTGATGCAGAAACTGAAGCGCTGATTTCTCCTCTCTCAGATGAGTGCTCTACACATTTGATTAGATGCTCTCATGTGTTCTTTCTGTCTACGGTTTCTTCTCTCTGCCTTCAGAGAGGGCTCTGGAGGAGCAGTATTTAGGGCTGAGAGCAGGTCAGCCAGCCCAGGTCTCCCACCTGCTGATCAAGTGTTGCTTCAACTAAATTACCGGGTCACAACGAGGAAATTGCCCCTCCTTACTGTTTTTGTGTGCTCCCTGATGTATTAGGGAAGCTCTGCTTCTTCGGTGGTTCAAGTGCTGCAGATGAAACAGAGCTTTCAGTTTGTAGCTCCTGAGAGGGCGCAGACAGGAGCCAAGGAGCTGGGAGTTACTGTTGCCAGGGCTGGGGTCCTTCTGAGAAGCCCCTGGCACAGCATTTTATGGTGCAAGTGTATGTGCAGTGTGGCTGCCCTCAGTGTTACTGAGTCCTTGCACTAGGATGTCGGCTGGAGTCTTCAATCAGTATCCCTTGCACAGCCACATCTCTAAAAACACAGGGTGGGGCTCACCTCATTCAACTTCAGCTAGTTATTAGATAGATATCTAAGCTAATCAATTAGCTAGGTTCCTCTACACAGAGCGGAAAGCACTTCTAAAGACAGATTTGTCCAACTTAGCTAAAATGAGCTGAGCTTCCTCTGGAGCTGCTTCTTAGGAGCTGTTTCCCTCACTCTCTAACAGCACCGTGGCGCAGGGGTGCCTCTGCCTGGGCTGGCAGCTCTCTGGCACTCAAGGGAGTGACTTAGCCCACCCAGAAGTAAACAACTTCTGGCTGGGCAGCTCTTTACCTCCCCTGGCTGTATTGATTAGAGCTCACTGACGATGGTGGGAGCTTAGACACTTGTCTCCCATGGCAACATCTGTCATAGCTAAATTTAGGTGTCTTAAAGCGAAGAGGAATTTCACTTCTACTGCATGGACACTCATGGCCCAGTGTAGTTTCCCCGGCATAGGCGTTCAGAGGTGCCTCACCTCATGGCAAGGCGGGAGGATGTTCTGCAAGAGTGATGGGAGATCTGTGTTTTGCCAGAGCAGAGCTGGAGGCCGGCGGCTGAACCTAAGGGACCTTATGTGGCACCAGGTATCACATTCAGGCCACCGGACCCTGTGCTCCGATGTGCTCGGGGCCTCGCTGCTGCGGCTCCTTGTAGCTCGACAGCTCCGCTCCCACCTTCCAGCCCATGCCCACTTCCCCCTTTCAAACTCTCAGCAGCAAATTTCTGCCTCTGCCACGCAGTTTCCTATTGTCCATTTCTGCATCATTCGTGAAGTTTTTGCAAGTTCTCAGTCTGAAGATGTTCCTAAAATAACTGCTTGGATCCTGCAAGGTGCCCACAGCTGTATCGGGGGGTGTGTAGGAGGTGTCAGCCAAGCCGTGCTTTATGTAAATTTGAATATCTAATTAGCAGAGTGGGAACTTTGTAAATTATTTGCCAGGCTGTAGCTATTCTAAAATGTGTTTAAGATACAGCTTCCATGTTTGATTTTTGTTATGGTCTCATATTATCGACAAAATAACGGCATTGAGGAAATTCTCAGGACAGCCACCGACAGCACTTGCTCGCCCATGGGTGGGTCATTTTCTCATTCTCGTACACGGAGCAAAATATTGCTTTGACTTTTTTATTGAAACATTTTCTCTGCCTCAGGATGCTGCTATCCTTCTGCTTCGTGGGAAGGGAAATAAAGGAGTTCTTCAGTATAGTTCAAGAAATAAGACAAATGAATCAAAATATTGGGGTATTTGGACAGGAGATCATTTCATTATTTTATGAAGGTGTATAAACCTTAAGCTGTGTTTATAACATAATGTCAGTTTCCCTCCAAGATGTAGATGTTGCAAGGTGACCTGACCTTTAGGTCCTCCTTGGAATAGGGCAGTTACGGTAACAGCCAGTTTTGTAAGAAGCGTAAGGTCATTTCTGTGGGCTTAGGTCAGCAGAGACAGGGATAAAAACTTTCAGAGCTAGCTTTTCTTTTCCTAATGAGTGGATTTTTGAGTAAACAGGGCAACTGTGCTAGGATTTTTACTATTTCTTTTAGCAGCTTTTACAGAATTTTCTATATTGAAGATAGTGCAGTAGCTTTTGAACTTACTTGACTCTAATTACATCAAAGCTCATCCTCAAGAGTCTTGCTTAGCGTTTCCCTGCACCTCCAGGAAGCCCACAAATGAGGAGTGGCCCCAAATAATGTTGCGACCTCAGTTCCACCTCCCACTTCGGGAGGATGCGGCAGGCAGTGAGAACTCACATTTTTGAGATTTTGAAAGTCTGGAAAGACCTGAGATTGCTACCTCCAATTTCAGGGAACTGAGGAGTTATTGCTTCCCAAGTGTGGCGTTTCCTCTTTGTTGGTATATGCTACATTTTTTAAAAGTTGCTTTCCACCGTGTGCTTGGCATGGATACATAATGGTTGTGCTCAGTCATGCTATTGAGGTTTAATTCAAATTTAATTTTCTGTAACCGGCCTTAAGTATAGTTTTACGTGTTTGCTCTTCCTGTTGCTTAGGTTGAACTCATTTCTTTCCACATCTCTAGAGCAAAGGGAATCAGATCCACGCCACATCTCTTCAATAAAACAGCAATCTATCTCAAGCTCTCTATTACACTTCAGATGCAATTACTCTGTCTAGGGTGGCAAGGTGTGAGAGGACAGTATTACCTATGGCTGAGTCTCCAAAATGAGTTTTTCTGGCCTTTTCATTTCTTGATTGCCACTTTTCTTCTTCTGCAGTTCAAGCACAACCTTTGAGGCACTACTGACAATGTGGCCATTCATTCTCTGACAGCAACTTTGCCTCCTGATCCTTTCTCTGCATTCTCTGCGTGCGGGAAACCCCTCCTTTTTACTTATGGTAGAAGACCTTTCTACTTGTCTTGCTGTGTTTGGCTGGAATTTGACCAATAACCAAAAAAGCATTTGTTCCTTAGCCAAGCTTTAACTATTCAAACAATGAAGACAGCCCCAGCAAAACAACAGGGACAATGTTGCTGTGTGACTACAAGCACGGGATGGATGGTGGCTAGAAGAGGGACGCAGTGGTGCACAGTGCAGCATTCAGATCTAAATATGACATGCAATAAAAAAGATTACCTTAACCTAAAGTAAAAGCTGCTTGATAGGACTGAGCCTCCTAATTAGCCTCTGTAATCTCCTGCTCTTTAGATGCTGACTCTGGCATAGCTCGGGGTTGCAGTTGCAGCAAGACCAAATGAAAAATCGGGATGGAGGGATTGCAACAGCAATCTGCCCATAGAGAGTACGTATCATGGAAGCCACTTTTGATTATTTTGTCCTGTTGCTCATGTTGAAACCAATATCCAAAAATAGAAATCTCATTAATAAAGATAAATAAGTGGCATGTTTAACACAATCAAATTAAATGTATAAGTCTGAAGCAAAGATCCTTGTAACAATGTTAATTCATTAAACTCCAGGTGGTCTTACCACCAGGGCACTACAGCGTGGTGTCACTCATTAATAATCTTTTCCTGTCACTTCTGAATTAAATCATTTCGAGAGACCCTGTGCATTTCCTCTGCCGATTAACCAACTTGCTATTACAGACTACTGCAGGAGGTAGAAGTCCTGAACATTATCAAGCCAGAACTGATTTCTCATTTAACCTGAATTTCATCCCGTTCTTCCTCTCCATGTGTTCTATTGCCCTGCTAGTAAACCACAACTGGTAATAGGCTTAATAATACATAGTTCGATTCAGACTGCAAAGACACTTTAATTTTAAAATATTTCAGGTTCGCCTCTTTCTTCATCCAGCTGCCAGATTCCAAGAGGAGGATCTCAGGCAGGTATAAAAGCAAGCAGCGGCTGTTAAGCCAGTAGATCAGTGACAGCTCATTCCTGCTGCCCGTGCCTAGCTTGCAGCTACCGGCGCAGGCACGACGTGAGAGGAGAGTAGGAAGTGAGGTCTTGGTGGGGGCCAGAGGCAATTTTTTATCTGAAAGTTCAAATGTGTTTGTAACAGCCCTGGAATTACACCCTGCTCATCCTGACGGAGCTACAGCCATTTGGAGTTCTAGGGTGAAGTTGACAGCAGAGTTTCTGAGGGTTTCACCCTCACAGTTTCACAGTTTGGATGCTGCCGGCCGTCATCCTGCTGCTCTCCCCTTAGCTATTTGTTCCATTCCCACTTCCAAGTGCAACTGGCTCCAGGTTCTCTTGCCATAGCTTCCTCATTCCAGTTTGAGACTCACTGTCTGTAGGTCTAAATAACTTCATAGCACCTACAAAACCCCCTTGTTTTTATATCCGAACAGGTTCCTTATACTCCCATTTCCCCACCTGCCCTGCTCCTGGCTGGGCTGGGGTGGGATGGGCTGCCCAGACCCTGCCTTGCCAATTGTCCAGGAGGATGATTAACAGCCCACAGAGGCCTGGCACTCCCCAGCTGTTGTCTCTGATATGAGCTACAGAGATATGCAGAGGTGGGGACCATGGGCATGAGCCTCCTTGCTCACTAATGATGTTGGGAGGAGACCAAATACAAGAGACATCCTATTATTAGGCATCTTGGGCACCCGAGGCCTCCTTCTTTCCCTTCCAGCCCCACTCAGCTTGGCAGAGACCCTGAGCTACCACTGTCAAACACACGAGGCCACTTGTGACCGAAAGGAGATGGGGAAAGATCATCCCTGTCACCTCTTTATCAACAGTGATGACACATTGGAGGAAACTGCCGCCCGTCTCCAGCGAGGTAGTGAGAAAGCCATGAATTATTTATCAGTTCAATTAGTTGACATGGGCAAAGAGTGGTGAGGGCTGTAAAATAATTACTTATTGATTTGCCTTTTCTTCCTCGAACCGCTTCACAATTTTGGTGCGAGACAGCAAAAGCACAAGAGCTCAGGAGCTGCGTCCTATCCCTGCTGGTTACAGTGGAGCTGGCGTTGCGAATAACGAGGCTTCAGCTCCAGACATGTCTAAATATTGGTGCTGGCACAACAGATGGAATAACTTTATCTGCTACAGCACAGGTGCTGTTACCCCATTATTTTCTACAGGCATGTTAAACAACAATCAATAACTCTCTGTCTGCTTATGGCATCTGGAAATCTCAGGGGACTCCTTATGACACTCATTTGTTCTTCACACATGCCATTAAATCACACCCAAAATGCCCCAGACCTTCAGAAGGTGCCTATTTCTTGGGTATTTTTTGTGCATATTAATACTAACAAAAAAAAAAAAATCTACCCAAGTTCAGAAAATGACAGACTACGACATTCTTACCAAGAAGGTGGCAGAGCTGGTAGCACATTTTTCGAGTTTTCAGAATTCTGCAGAACTTCCGTAAACTTCTACAGTTACTTCATTTTTGTTGCTATGCAAGTAGTAAGCAACACTGGTTACAGTTTGTATCAGTGCCTATATCGTGAACTCATCAGATAGGAGACAGTCTTAGAGCGATGCCTGTACTTGCTTGTGCTCGTGGAGGTATCACAAACACTCTGTTGTTGAATTGTCACTACAGGCTGCTGCTCTTGGCCCGGGCAGCTTTTCACAGAGCCCTTTAATTAACTCTTTTGAAATTTGAAGTCAACAGCAAACCAAACAAAGACCAGAAGCTGAGCTACTGTGGGTAAATCAGCAGCTTTACTAACGTTATTGGAACCAAACCAATGCAATCACCTTCTCATCCTGGTGGAAACTCATCTCCCAGGGTAATGGTGTGACTAAGAGCTTGTATCACGGCTCAGGATTTCCTGCGTTTTGAAGCACAACAGTTCTTGAATTTTGTGACTGTTGTCAAAGTGCCGGTTGGAACATGACATGCACACTGTCGTTAGTTATCACAGTCTGCGGTCAGGAAAGCGTCAGCTCCACTCACAATCATTTCTAAGCAGAGAAGAATATGAAGACATTTTTATGGTAGGACCAGCCTGCGGCAGACAAAAACAGATATGAAAAGCACTGACATTTTATCCTTGAATCAAAGCTCCAGGTTTGAAAAGAGGGGCAAGATTTTCTTTAGCTGGTGTCTACCATCTGCTCTACTACATATCTGCTGGTTACTCAAACCCCTTGATTCAGGTAACACAGGCCTGGTTGTTTTTCTGTACTGGGCAGAGAAGTATCTGGATCAGATTCAGCAACTTGTCTGACTAAAAGCCAGCAAGGTGGATTCTCCCTGCTGACTTTACAGCACCAACAGTGCCGTTACTCTTGGTGCTGTTGTTGTTGTGGGTGTGGTGAAAGATCTCCTTGTCGCCAGCACTGGCACACACTAACCACTGCCAGCAACAGGAAAATCAAGCTTAGGTTTATCTGTGGTGGGTTGATCCTGACTAACAACTAAGCCCCCACCCAGCTGCTTGCTCCCTCCCTCTCCTCAGCTGGATCAGGGAGAGAATTGGGAGAGCAAAAGTGAGAAAACTGCTGGGTTGAGATAAATCCAGTTCAGCAAGTGAAGGGAAGAGAGAAAAAACCCCAAAACAGAGATGCAAAGGCAATCATTCCCACGATGCCCCGCCAGTCTCCAAGCAATGGCTCATTTGGAAAATAGCCATTGGAAAACTGGTCTTTCTGGGCTGACCATGATGTTAGATGAGGTGGAATATCCTTCAGGGTAATTTGAGTCAGCTGTCCCAGCTGTGCCCCCTCCCAGCCTGCTCGCTGCTGGGCAGAGCGAGGAACAGAGAAGGCCCTGACCTGGTGCAAGCACTGCTCAGCGATAGTTAAAAGATTGATGTGTAACCAACACTGGTTTAGTCACAGATCCGAGGCACAGCACCATATGAGCTACTATGAAGAAAGCTAACTCTAACCCAGTACAACTCCATACCAGTGCTTCCTTGTGAAGCATTGGGACTGAGATTCTGGTTCACCTTCAGCTCTCCCTTTGCCCTGTTGCAGGGCCAAATCACGGCTTGGCCAGAATCACAGAATCATAGAGTACCAGGCTGCAATGGACCTCAAGGATCATCTGGTCCAACCTTTCTTGGCAAAAGCAGAAGCTAAGAAGCTGCAGCTAAGGTGAGTCTGGAGATGACGTTTCTAGAAATCATGTTTGTTCCTGCCTTGCCCGGTGACTCTGCAGCAGCTGTGGCTGCACTGATGGTATCACTGAAACAACACCTGAGCATTTACATTTGCTTTAGAAAAGAAAAATAGCAGAACCAGATAATTACACATCCAACAACAGAGAAGAATACTGATTGAAAGCTTCAAGCACGGAAAGGTACAAAATGACGTCATTAGGTTGCCTGTATCATCGCGGTGCAAGGGATTATCACCCCCTCCTCATTCACCCTCTGACTGTCTCAGTTCCGCAGCCCTACACTGCTGTCTCCACAAGCAACTTTAATTCAAGCATTTTCTTAAGTGCTTGTGTGTGCAACATCAATATTCTCAGCAGTCGGTCTTTAATACGGTGTGGGTGACCTGGAGGTATTTGCAAGAGGTTTTTGCGCGTTTTGTTTCCCTCTCTTTTCAATAAAACATACTTTCAGGAAGCAGAGGGGCAGAGCACTGTGCTACACAGGGTCAGAACAAGAAATGTCAAGATCTTATTAAAAAGCATCCATAGTCCAGGCAATCGGCTCAGCCAGTGGGGCTCCTTGATTTTTCTTGCAATCTATTTGGGAAGTGAGCTTCTTCAGCACGTAAATGTTAGCAGGAAATTAGGGGAAAGTTTCCAGCAGTTAAGGGTTCTTATGTTCAAGTGTTATTTTGAAAATATTTCTGGTTAAGTGCTAACACATTTTCAAGTGTCGTTTAACAGGTATGATAGCATTTCATGTGGGAGTTGAGCGCACACCAACAACAGCGCTGCTCCTTCAGCGGGACACGTATGTTCATTTTGTGAGCTGGAACAGCGTGGTTCTACGGGCACCTTGTCAATACCTCCACTGGCATCGCTCACAGGATAATCCTCTGGGGGTTGTGAATTTAATTACTGTCAGAGTGCTTAGAGGCATTTTTGCACATCATATCAAAATGCAGAAATAAATAAATAAAGGTGAACTTCTCTCTTCGGTAAATACACTTTCTACCAGCAGTGGATCCAAGTTGTGCCGTGAGCTGCCTGCCAGCTGCCCAATCCCTACCCATGGGTCCAGGTGCCCATCAGCAGCCACATTCATTTCTGAACACTCCATGGACAGGGCAGTTTTTGCCGAATTGCAGGAACAAGGTAAACAGAGCTGCTAGTAAATATGTTTGGTCAGGAAGGGGAGTTCTGACTGGCTGAGGGAAAAGGTCAGGACCAGCCTTCGGCAAGCCCATCCATCCAGATGGATGTTTGACAGGCCTTAGTGTACTCCTGGGAGAGATTACGTGGGTTTTGGAGGAGAGCTTCCCCTGGAGTCCTTGCTTTGTTTTTCCCACAATGGCAAAGGACAGTCTTTACATCATTCTGCCCACTACCTTTTTTCCTCAGTAATACTGAAAGTCCTTCTGATGTTGACACCGTGGCCTTTTTCTTCTTGGCAATCTTTTCTTACGCAGTTCAGCAGCTGGTGGTGGCGAGGTGTCAAAGGGCAGAGCACAGATGTGGATTTTACCTTTTTCTCTTGTGACTCTAGAGTTTATCCTCTTAGCGTTGGTCTGGGTGGAACAGGAAGGACGCAGTAAGTTTATGCATCGACTACTGAGTTTATGCACTTTTTTCTATACCAGTATTCTGCTGCTGTCCAGTGAGCTATAAATCATGACTAGTTTTTTTTATATTAACACAGCACTTTGAACAAGCAAACCTTTGTAATATCTAACGCTTTGAGCACAACGTATAAAGCAATACCAAAGGTGATGCCGGACAAATATTATTCCTATTTTCTTGCTTCTAAATATCTTTGTTATCTTCTGTGGAGTCAAGGCTCTTGAATAAGGATACCTGCAGTTTCTAGATGGCAATAAAAGCCTCGGTGCTGACTTTCTTTGCAAACCGCGATTTCCTGTGACTTCTTCTGCAAGCTTTGAAAAATCCCCATGTTTGGAGTAATTTTAATTCAGCGTTCTAATAACATTTCACACATGAGCAGAAACTAGCCCCTGTGAGCGAAGGAGTGAGGCTCTGGTGTTCAATGAAGCAAAAATTCTGAAAGGTTTGCTTTTTGCCACATACACCTTGAAAAAGCTGGTGAAGCCTTACCTATCCATTGCATATCTTTACACTGCCTGGGGAGCAAATAAATGATCTGAACAAGTTGTAGATTTATTTTCTGTAAAGCACTGTGTGTTGGGAGTTTGTAAACAAAATGCTGTTGTTCAGCTACCCGGAAGCATCATGATGATGTGTGAGAAATGTGAAACTGGATCTGAATAAGGAGTCAACTCAGGAGCAAGTCCTAGAGGATTTAGTAACTTCAGGATGTGCAAAGTCACTGGCTTGGCTTACAAAGAATTTCTGTGGGTATAGGTGAGAACAAAATCTCCCCAGTATCTTAAAAGGCTGAATGTGCCCAATGAATCCGGGAAACTTTCTGTCTGGGCTGGGAGAGAAACGTAAGGGCTTGCACAGATAGGTCAGTTCTTCAGACCTCCAACCCCAGATGGGCAAGAGAAAACCACTAGATCACTTGGAGACACATTTAAAGTAAAGGTCACTGATTTGATTTATTTCTGTTGTGTACTGAGCACCTTCTCTTCCAGAAGTGAGTGTTGCAAAAGTCAGCTTGAGCCTTTCAGGTGTGAGTAAGGTGCATCATCCTGAGAAAGGTCAGAGCAAGCCACAGCTCCTCTTCTTGAAAGGAGCGAAGACATAAAAAGGTTTCTATGAAGACTTGTTCTGCAAAGTTATGCCTTGATTTTGAGAAGGCTATTTTCAGACGTAAACAGAAACTTTTCCTTACAGGAAATTTCTCCATCTTTCAGGTGGTTTAAGATATGTTGAGTCAGTCTGTTAGACAAGAGCTGTCTGATGATAAACCAGCACTATAAACCATTTTAAATTGAGAACATAATAGGATTACTTACTATGGTTACATTTATTTTTCCACCAGTAAATGAATGTGAAAGATCTTAGAATTAGTTTTTTATTCAGTTGAAGCCACACAAATTAAGAATTAACAGTGCAGTATATGATCAATTAGATGTAGTTGGAAGAGACTTTTTACTTCTGCTGTCAAGTAAATAAGTATTTATTAGTGCAATTCATGAAGTATGGGCTACTTTGTATGTCTATGGTCACTCTGATTATTGAAAATCATAATTCCAGTGCTGCTATTTTGTAACATTAAAAATAATGAGTGATATTAAAATTGTAAACTGGAAATATGCCCACAATTTGGTATATGCAGATACGAAATTTATGAGAATGAGATACAGAGGTAGAAAAATCAGTTCAAGAGAATTGTATCTGAAAACCTATAAGAAGTGCTTTTTCATTTATAGGTTAAGACATTTTGTACACAGCATAAAAACCCAAGTGTTGTGAGCGGGGTGCTGCTAACTAGATAGTTATGCTGAATCCATATGGTATTTAAGGTCAAATTTAAAATCTGTCAGGCAAATCATTTATAGCCATGCCCCAGCACATCAGACCTCGCTTGCTGGGTAACTGTGGAGTCTACTGCAAATCCAAGAATAATTTCAGAAACAGGATGAAAGGTTCCAGCCAGCTCTCACTTGTGCAGATATTTACATCGGACAGAATCTATCTATAAAATGCTAACGGATCAGAGCAGTAGGGACATATTGCCACTGATCTATATTACCAGAACTTTACTGTGTTCAAGGTTGTCTCTCGCTTGGCTTCTTTTGGCTGGAGCCTCTGTGCTGGCCCCATAGTCTGCTGTCACAGTCCACCATTAAGGAGTGAAATAGTGAGCTGTTAGCGCAGGCAGGATTGTTGAGACAGATAACTCGGTTTTATTATGTTTGCTTTGGGCTCTAACACACCACTTCTGGCAATATGGACCATAGAGACTCTATGGTTTGCTGATGATCGGAGTATGCCAAGACCACCCAAGAATTATTTGCTGCAGACCACTTCAATCTGCCCCAGTCTTTGGCACTCTGTGCCATCACTTAAAGCTGTGCTGAGGGATTGGGTTTAGATAAAGAGCTTTCCATTTACTTGGCACTCTGTGGGCACAGGTTCTGAAGGAGCTTTGAGGTACCTGAATCCTACTGAATTTCTTTAGAGGTTGGACATCTGCCTCCCACGGGCTTTTTTGAATGCCACTTCCCTAACCTCCCAGTCAGATGTAAGGGTGGAGGGAGCAAGGCCTCAAATTGGCCAAAAACTGCAGTAATAACTTAAGTGACTTCAAGTGAGGTAAATACTAAATATAAATCTCCAGTTTGACACAGAATCCACTGACAGCACCATAATCTCAGATCCTTTCATCATGCATGATTACAAGCACTTGTTGGCATGAGGCACCTATCTGTCACATTTATAGTTAGAAGCAGTGGAGGCAGCTGACATCTGACAGGGATGAGGCAGACCTGACAGGCACCCCCATCTTGGCTTCGTTCTCCTCTCTCTTTCGTTCCTGTCTTTCAGAGGCTGGTGCCTACGGCACAGGCTCTGCCTGCCCCGGTCTCTCTGCCACTGGAGGGAAACGTGCCTTTATGGGATGCCTTTACAACCTCGCTGATGTCCTGAGGGCAGTCGTCAGGGCAGGGGCTTTGAAGTGGGCAAGTAATTTCTCAGAGAGCAGAATTTCTCAGCATTCCACGCAAGGTGCACACACATTCTGTTTCCTCATGGTCATGGACTTCTCCGTCTGGGGACCCTTCAAAAACTCAGCAGTGGTGGATCCTTCCAGAATATGGCCTTGGTAATAACACATTCCTGTGGCCATGTGTATTTAGCAGCTTGATTTAGAGTGCAGTGATCCTTCCAGACCAAGCTGGGTGCCAGATCTCTGCCATGAGGAACGTGCAGCCTATGAGCTCGTTAGCCCTGTAGAAATCAGTCCTACATTATCAGAGAAGAAGAGGACTAACCAAATAATGACTAAAGAAGTGTTCTAAACTTGTCTTTCTTTTCATTCCTTGAAGAGGATACCATCTGCCTGCCCCTTTCCTGGCAAAGCTCACCTCTTTCCTCATGCTTGTTTAGTGCTGGAAGCCAACACCTTGTTGGAGGTCGTTGTCCATCCACACCCACTGTATGGTAATTCACTCCCTTCCCGTCAGCAAATGGAGAAAAGAACCAGCTCAGAAGCTGGTGGTATCCTGTTCCCTGAATATAATGGTTCCTAACTTTGCTCAGCGTGTGTATAGAATTGTCTTCAACAAACCAAGGGAGTCCAGTGTATAGAGTCAGTTGTAGTAAAGGAAAGAACGAATACTTAGATCCAACATTCATCTTATTTCTACAATGCCCCTTCATTTCTGTTAAAGCTTGCTGTGGAAAAGACTAAGAATTTCTAACAGTGCATTAGACTGATGCTGTCTAAAGCTGAGACTAGTTACTCAAATTTGCTTTTGGTACCTAACAGGCAACTAGCTTACTTACTCTCCTGAACCGCTATGCCACAACCATGATGCTTTTATGGTCTTTGTATTGCTGTAAACTGCCATTGAAATCAGGGCCAGATTGTGGCCCAACAAGAGTTTTAAAAGCAGCAAGGAACTAAAAAGCAGTCTATTGTCTCCAACTTTAGTAGAGGAACTTTATCTATCAGGCAGCTGCTGTAGTCTACCTGCAGTTGATTGATGTTAGCTTAATAATGATGATCGATTAGATCATCAGTGTCATCCTTAGAAAGAATGTACTTTAGCTAATGACATCGGTTGACTAATAGATTCCTGTTTAAATGTCAAGGGGCCAGAGAAAGACACTCTGCTAAGTACTTACATTATACCTACTGAAAAAAATCACATCAAGTCTACCTTACAAAGTACTTTTGTGCCATATTTATAAGCCTTCTGTTTCCTCTGCTACTGACAAGCAAATTCTGCTCCAAGTTACAATAGCATAAAGCTGCGAGTTGCTCCATTTGTCTTCAAAGTTTGACTCAGTCTTTCTAGAAATCACCAGATATAAATCACCATGCTGTTACCCGAGTGTTTCTTCCCCCGCTGACCCTACAGAGAGCACATCTCCAGCCCCGAAACCAGAAAGGTGGAAGGTGGCTTCTTGGTCCACTCTGATCTCAGAAAACAAAAGGGGTTGAGTTGAATTTTCTCTTCCAGTACATTTGCTTTTGGAGAAACTCAAATTCCCTTCTAATTATACACACTTCCTATGAACATCTTGATAATATCTTCCAGCCTTATTGCTGTAAACAAACCGCATTTCGTCTTCCTCTCAAGGACAAGAGTCTGAATAAATTTCCCATTAATTTTATGCACAAGTGAATGACTCCAGCCAGCTATATTATGCTAGGAAATTTTCAAACATAATATCCAACTGATTTTTAAATTAACATTGAAGGAAATACTTGCTTAATGCAGACTGAGAGTAGGTAAATCTGAATGGGAATACCATTCTACTGTCACCTCCTTTATGGGTTCCTTAGGGAGAGGTACAATTTATGATGAACATATTCAGATAATACACGGAGGAGGTTGAATGAGAGGCACATACTATTCTACGTGCAGATGCATAATTGCACTGTATATGATAATTTAGTACTTTTTGGGTATATTTTTATTCTATCTATCTATCTATCTATCTATCTATCATCTATTAATTTAAATCTTTAAAAGAGAACCATCGATTACAGCAACTAATCCAGACCTAAACAGTGTATGAAGATGACTCTGGTAGTTTTAGAAGTACTGGGTGTTTTTTTTTCCACAGTTTTGTTTCCCAGGGAGAAAAATTAACTCTTTTAACAGTGGATTTTGCAAAAGCATCTTTTAAATTTTTCTGCCCAATGCATCAAGCTGTGACTCATGGCCTGGAGTTCTATAGGTCACATCAGACTTCTTCCTCTAAGGAAAACATGAAGTCACATAAGCGGCCCAGTGTGATGTGTCAGAGCACATGAGAGGTCATGCCCAAAACGTGACAGAAAGAGTTCTCAAAGTCACTTAAAATCGAAGGACAAACAGCAAAGTGCTAGATAAAGCTGTCTCATTATGTTAATAGTATTAATTCTTATGTTTTTCTGTAGCCCCTTAAATCCTGAAATGTGATGGTCTCTGGAATTAAAAAAATTAAAAATTTCAACTTTAAGTATGGTTTAACAAGATATTTTTTTTTTTAAAAAAAATATTATTTTCCTTATGAAATAATGGCTGAAATTGAATCTCTTTATTTTAGTGACCAACCTAGATTTAGGCTCAAAAATAAGATCTTGTGACATGCAGAGACCCTTAGGTTGATGGCTGTGGTATCACTTGCTGTGGTAGTGTTGTGCCTAGAGTTTTGCTTCAGTAATAACATGACAAGAAAGATCCCATCTAGGAATCTTCCTCCTTGAAGGCGTTCAAAAGCTGTCTGGGTGTGATCCTGGGCAACCTGCTCTAGGTGGCCCTGCTTGAGCAGGGAGGTTGGATGTGATGCCCTCCAGTACAGTGACCCAAAGCTACAAACAAATCCTGGGTCCGTGACTAAAGATTTTTTAATTTTTTTTTATTATTTTTATTTATTTATTTTTTTTAAGATTTAGGCTCTCTTTGATGACCACCAGCCCTATGCAGGCATGAGTCAGTTAAATGTGGCTTCCCAAGCATTTTGAGTAATGTGTTTGTTTGCTTCCAGACTGATTTCACACAGAGTAACACCAGTGATAGGAAGGAAACTCTGGTTAAGATAAACTGGGAATTACAATATTTAAATGATTTTCCACCTGAAGCCATGAACACATGTATATATATGCATTTCAGAAATAAATACAAATTTGAGTTTTGTTCTTCTGAACATAGACACATAGTTCCTCATGATCTCTTCTATGAAAGCGGTCACAATCATTATCTCAGGGAGATTTTATGCTTAATATTTAATCCCACAGACTCTTAAAAAAAAAGAGGAATACACTTTAGAATATCACATTCTGATAAATCTTTGACCAGATCTGCTCAGAAGTCTGGACAACATTTGTCTTTCCTTGAGCTCAGGCCTGCCTTGAAGCTTGATACTGATTTGTTTCTGTACGTGGTAATTAACTGTTTCTAATTACTCATCTATAAACCATTGTAGCTCATTTTCCTCTCAACTGTGTTGCATTGGTGCAATATTCTTTTTCCTTTTAACTTGCACTATGGTGAAGAAAATAATGAAAATTATGTGTTGTGTCCATGTCATGCATCTATCAAACAATAGATGTATATTGGATTACTGAATGTATATTTTAAAATTTCAGTCAAGATTTCTAAATATTCCTTAACATGGCAACTGTTCATGGGAATAGTTGTCAGATGCAAGTTATCATGTCTAAGTTCTGTGCTTATTAACGTTTAGCAACTTCTTTAGAGTAATTAGTTGTCCTCTGCTATTGAGAATCTTCATTGTTTGGTAAAAATGCCAGGTTGTTTGAAGTGTGGGACCCAAATTCATTTGATCTCTCTGCCTAAAAAAAAATCTTTAATTTCCTGACTCTTCTGTGAGAACAAGNTGGGCATCACAGCACAAGCATGGCATGATAAATTCAAACTAAATAAACATGTTCATACACCAGTCCTAGTGAGGAAGCACCTGGGCCATGCTCAGGGAGCAGCATCCAGAGCTCGGCCCCAGTTTATAGGTGAGGAAGAACCAGTGCAGGCACACCTGGGCAGGAGGCAGGAGTTCTTGGGCTACAGACTGAGTCACCAACAGGTTCCTGTCTGACCCGTCTGGCTGCCGTGGGCTTGGTAATTTTATACAGTCAAGAAAGGTTAAATCCTGAGCAAAATACGTTCACTCATCTTCAGAGGTACATCAGGCTCCATGAATAACACTCTCTCTCAAACCCGTGTTTCAGTTTGTTCCCTGCTCCTGTCTCTACTCAGAAGCAGTGGAAGCTAGCTCCTTAAAATATTTATAAAGCATTTTGTGCAACTAGTCAAAGTTCTAAATATAACTTTCCCCCTAAAGCCACAAAACATTCTTGGTAATAAATTCTCTCTCTCTTTTTTTTTTTTTTCTATTTGAGAAGGAAAAGGATTTGTTTATTTTTAACAGTTCAGTTCAGAGGAAAAATTATAGCATAGTGAATAACAAGTAAATTAGCAGTTCTCTCTATTATCGAAACCAGCAGGTCTTCTATTAATGAGGGCAGTTTGTGGCCCCTGGATTACAAGATCACTCAGGCAGTTCTTTTTCCTTTAATTTCAGTGAAATAAGTAATTGTAAATCAATCAAAAGCTGCCTGTAGGACTTCAATCTACCTGTGTTCAGTTGCTGTAGCTGATTTAATACCACTTTCTTACTCCTTCTGATTTATTTTCTGAAGCTGGGGTTGCTCACTGTATGTCATTTATCCCAGATTAAGGACAGTTATTCAAGACTCTCTCCAGAAAATCTGATGCAGACACCACCTTCACTCTCACCTCAAGAAATGTGCTTAGACAGCCTGACACGGAGCCAACAGGACCTCAGCAACACATAGGCTGGGCAAGACGAACTGTTCCATCCACTCTGGTTTGTCTGCACATTTAGTGGCAGGCTTTTTTATTCTTTTAATCAGGCCTATATCTTGTCATGTAGAGCAGCTTGCGGGTTAGCTGGCCGAGGCAGCTCAAATGAAACTTTAATACGGGAGATAGGTTTCACGTTCTCTTCCTGAGGCTGCATTTTATTCAACTGTAGTAGGAAGTTCTAAGTTTATAGCAGAGGCTACCACTGTGCACAAGGTGTGTGGGACAGGGGAGGAAACATCCACCTGCATATTCTGTCCTTCTTAAAAAGACAGATGAGACATAATTAAGTTCTTTACGTGTAGGTCTGTACTGTCTGCTGACCATACCTGGGAAGCAGGAAATCTTGCTTTTGGTTTCTTCTAGAGTACTTGATTGCCCACAGGCATTTGCCATGTGCCAGCCTCCAACTTTATGGTCCAGAGGCAGCAGCAGCTAATTTTGCACATGCACCTCAAGCTCTTGTTCTGAGCTGGTGCCATTAAGTGGAGTCAGACTCAAACTGGTGGATGCTGGGAAGCCTGGAGTCTGAGCCAGGGAAAAGGGGAGCATGGGTAAGTGATACTACAGCTATTGGCCTCACCAGCTCCTGCAGCCTACAGGGACATGGAGCCCAGCAGAATTTGGAGCAGCTTTAAGACTGGCCTGAAACACGCCATGGTCTAAACCAGTTCCTAGAGCCAGAGGCAAACTGAAGAAGTGTGAAGCCATGTTGGTAAACTCTAAGTTAATGGAAGGTCTACTTTATGACACGGGTGCAGGACCAGAGATCTTCCTCAGAAACTCAGTCAGCTGCGCTGCTAGATTGCATTGTTCCGCCTTTGAAGATTAAAAGAATTGGATGGCTAAGATTAAAGTATACTTTTACTGCGCAAAGGCATACAATCCACCTACTCAGAGAATTAGATGAGTCATTCAAAAATTCAGTGCATCAATACTTTACTTTTTAAACACAAACAAAATCTGAATTAATAATGGCAGCGAGTTTGAAGATGATGTGAATGGGCACATACTTGCTTATGAACCTTTGGTAGAAAACACATATGGTAAAGAGGATGTCCGTTTAAAAGAATAAAACATTTTCTAGAAAGTCTAACATCCAAAGAGAGATTGTAGATGTACTTCTCAAGGCTGGTCTCTGCTGCTGGTTCTACACCACCAATGGCAAAATAGGTATGAAGATGGATGGTATTTAAGGCCAGAAAGCGTCTTTAGATCATCTAGCCTGAAACCCTTTGTGCGTCACAATACATGCAGGTCATTGTCACCTCTAAGCTGAATTCGGTAACATGCTTGATGAAAGACCTCCGAGAAAGACACTGAGCCCTGCTTCAAAAACACTTGAGCTCTGGAGAGCCTGGCTCTTGCCTAGGGAGTCTGTGCCAATGGCTACCCTGTTTTGTGATATGAACGGTGTGTCTCTGCCTTCCCCCACCGGACCAGAGAGCTCAGTGAATCAGAGCTGTAGATCAGATGTCTTAATCTTTTTGTTGCCAAAACAGCAAAGGGAGGCCACAACTGCCATGCAAGCTGACATTTTGGGAGGATGCATCTTTGCTATGCAAAGAAGCAAAATACAGATATTCATAGCTCACGTTCCCTGCCCTGACCAGCACCTCCACAATGTACAGGACAGTCGTGTGAGCTCTATGGGAGCTAAGAAGTCCCACCGCTCCGCAAGGTTACCAGATGGGGGTGTAGTGCGTAGCCAATGCTATAGCTGCTGGTTCCTGAATGAGCTGAGTAAACACCATCCTTGGGGATTACATACCCTCAACAAAGCATTTGAATCGATATGTTCAAAACCCTGGGCTCAAGAACTTGGACTTGTAAATGTCAGCAGCCTGTAATTTCTGTGGTGAGATGCGGATGTGTAGATTTGGAGGCCTTTCCTGCCCCGCTCTCTTTACGACAATGTCTGCATGGCCTGTGCTGCCTGGGCCTCAGCTGGAAAACAAGAAATCCAGCTGCACGTGTTGCAGTGCACCTTCAATTCTGCTGCCTCATGCTTGGGATGACATACGGCACAGGTGATACCATGTTTTCTTCCAGAGCTCAGGAGCAGACTTGTTAGTCATTGGAGAACTCAGCACAACACAATTAAATTTCTTCCACTACTGAATTGACATTTAGTCAGCTAGGAAGAAAGCACCACCAACATAAAACAATCCTTGCCTTCAGTTCAGATGTTGTGAAACTTTGTAACATCCCAGCTGGCCAAATGTGAGGAAGAAATGAAGAAAATCTAATTAGACATGGCCTGGCCTCTCCCCTGAGATTAAATTTAACATATTTGTGGTTACAGTTTCCCTTAAGGATCCTCCTACTCATGTCAGGCACACAAAAGTGTTAAAACCTCTGTGACACACGGTGCCTAGCATAATCTGTAATTGGTGGTCACAAATCGGAGTTAACTCTGCCTGCCAAAGGTGACGATACATTTGCTGAAGGCTTGAGGCTCTGAGCATCTGCGATAAACCTACTCTCTGAAAGCAAGACGGAGATGCACGACCATTGCCATGCCGTGCAAAGCAGGCCTCCGCGCTGGCTGCTGGGCCAGACTGCCCTTGAGAGCCATGCGGCACGCTGTGCCCCTCTCTGGGAGCAACACCTTCTCACAAACAGTTTCCAGCGCTGAGCCAACCCTAACACAATCCTCTGAGCTGTTGTGGTTTTTCCTAACAATCCATGAAATCATGGAAACTTAAGAAAGCGTATAGCTGTCAGGCTCCCACTGCCTTCTAGCAAAGTACTGTGACACTGCGATGCAAAACACGAACTCTCCCTTTTCCCCAGAACCAGGAGAAGGGGTTAATCAAGAAGCAACAGAAGAACTTGACTCCCATAGACATTTGACAGTGTCTCAGGGGTATTTATCTTAAGCTGTACAGGCAAACCTGGCCTAGTTCAAGTTTCCTTCTGGTATGCTGTGGACTAACCTCCAGTCTTTTGTAAGATATCAGAGGTGAGTTGCAAAACAGTTACTGACAACAACTCTGCAGAAATGTGTGCACACTCCTAAGCACACTGAGAATGCAAAACAAGGAGGGAGGAGAAATAAACTTTCATCTAGTTTTCACCACACCTAAATCTTCTGTAGTGTCATTGCACAAGATAGCCCATAGATTTTTTATTTTATTTTTTTTTCAAAATGGTTGAGTGCTTCCTGTTGAGTAAGGTTGAAGAAGTTTGCTTTAGATGAAAACGTGACACAGGCAGTGCAAATCTGGTTTTAGAAACCTTGTTCAGAGTAGTTGCAATTACCTTTCCAATTGAGGAGTTAAAAACTGGGCTTGATATTGAGTATTTCATTAATAGTTTGGATGATGGGATAGAGAATATACCTGTTAAACCTGCATATGACACCCCTGGGAGGGGCAGCATGAATTGCAAATGACTTCAGTGTTCTTGACAAACTGAAAAAACCCCACACTGTGTTAAAAAGCTGCAGCCCAATACGCTTCCTATTATTAGGAAGAAAAATGCACGAGCCTAAAATGAGAGCGTTCAGCAGCCACAGATCTACTGAAAGGAGTCTGGGAATTACAGCAGATCACAACCAAACTTACATCATCCGTGTCACCTTGTTTGGATAATAAAAGCCGATTATGGCACCAGGATGTGTGACAAGCTTTACTCAGCACTGATACAGCTTCACTATAGACTCATGTCCAATCCTATGTCCCCACCATCCTGCAAGATAGGTGTCGGGTCTAGGGGAGAGGAGTGTGGGTGATGCACTCCTCGGACACGAAGTTTATGTGGATAGGTGAAGGCAATCGAGAGGAGTTCATACAAAGAAAACAGAGTGAAACACAGTTACAATCTCCAGATGTTTTGATAGGGTGAATACTCATGGGCCATGTTGATATTGCAGTTAGGTCTTAGGAAACCTTGTCAAGGGTAAGGAAAGATTTATATGAGAGGATGTGGAGCCTCTGTGATCCTACTTGAGGCAAGACGATGCTCTGGTGTATCTCGGCCAGGACCATCAGACAGGTGAGGCTGTCTGGATGCACAGCTGCCAGCAGTGTAGGTGTCCCCTCCACCTTCTGCTTCGCCACAGTCAACAAGGAATAATTTGTGGTGCATTTTGTCTTTTCTGACGCCTATTTTCACCGGCGTTGAGCTTCCCGTACCCAAGGTGCTGGGTTTTCCATCTCGCATTTCCCCTGGTTGCCTCTATTTTTACTGCTGATCACCTACCCGAGAACACTTTTCGGTGCTAGCTCTTTCTTTATGGTTTCATACCAAATAGAAGCTTTTAACTCAGCTTCTGAGGCTAAACTAGTAGCAAAAAAAAAATAATTAAATCTATATTTCACCACATTTTGCACTCTACCATTCAGATGTTAGAGAGCACAGTAAGAATTGTAGACAAAACCAAGGTTCATAGTGTCTGCAAAGCGGGCAGGGCCCCTGTGTATGTAGGAAACAATAACGGAGCCAAGTTGCACTAAGCAGAAAGTAGCAGTTAAGAGCAACCCCTTGAAGTAAGTGTGAGCCAGGTCTGGCTGAGGGCACAAACAGGCTCGAAGAAACTTTATTCATGTTACATTGTCCTAGGAGCAGCTTCAGCCCCACTGGACTTCAGCTTCTCACCCTGATTTTCATTAAACTCTCGTCGCATGTAGTATTGATTTCAAGGGCATTATTTCTGCTCACACAACGTGAAGGGGGTGGTCTGTCCCTATCAGCGCAGAAGGTCTGCACGTCCTTCAGAAAATACATAGAGAGTAGCCCGCCCTTCCTGCATCGATTATTGTTTCAATACATGCAGGAACAGGAAAGCATTATGCGCGTGCATTTCCCAATGGCTAGCTTCAGCACTGAAGGGAGAAGTAGCATTTGCATTCCTTAAAGAACTGATTGAGATTCTAAAAACAGATTGGAAACTTAATGGTAAGAAAGGCACAGCTTGAAAGTCTTTACTTTTTGGCATGAAAGTGTGGACCAGATTGACACAATCTGTGACGTAGTTTCTAATGAAGCATTTGTAATGAGACATTTAAAGCAACTCAAGAGGCTTCTCTATCCTGTTGGGAAAGGAACACAAGGAGCACATATTTGAAATTCATTCAGCATTGAATACATAAGCTGATCTCGACATGAATTTAGAGTAGGACTCTATTGTAGATAGGTACTTGGGGAAGAAGTTGCTTGTAGCCAAAAAAACCCCAAACAAACAAACAAAANATTTTCTACCTAATTTGCTTGTGTAGCTCTTTGAATACAAAGTGTTTTTAAGTGCCAAATGTTGCTGTTAGTGCTGATTAGGTTATTAGGTAATAATCAGTAGCTGAAATAGGGCTTCCCAGAATGAGAAGCGGGCATGGCACTCTTCCATCCTCCTTCCCGTCTGTGAAGCAGCTGACTTGCTCCAAAGCGCCCGTACAGCATACGGGTAAACACCTCGCAGGAGCGTGTGGAGCTGTATGATACAGTCATGTACACGGGTGCATTTTAACACCTGATTGTGAAATTAACTTTGGGATGCAATGGCAACTACAGCTTTTAATGATGTGTGTTGCACGTGCCTCTCTGCAACCATCCTGTAGGTGCTGAAACACGTCCAGAGAAGGGCAAGGGAGCAGGGGAAGAGTCTAGAGCACAACGCTGGTGAGGAGTGGCTGAGGGACCTGGGGTTGCTGAGCCTGGAGCAAAGGAGGTTCAGGGGAGACCTTCTGGCTCTCCACAACTCCCTGACAGGAGGTTGGAGACGAGGGCGTCAGTCTCTGCTCCCAAGGAACAAGTGATGGGACAAGAGGAACCAGCCTCAAGTTGCCTCAGGGGAGGTTTAGGTTGGGTGTTATGAAAAAATTTTTCCCTGCAAGGGTTCCCCAGGCCTGTCCCAGGCTGCCCAGGGCAGGGGTGGAGTTCCCGTGATCCCTGGAAGGATTTTCAAGCTGTGGAGATGTGATGCTGAGGGACATGGGATAGTGGTGCTTTGGTAGTGCTGGGGGAATGGTTGGACTCAATAATCTTGGCAGGTCTCTTCCAGCCAAAATGATTCTATGATTCTATAATCCAGAGATGAGAAAACCCAAAAAGATGAATGCCTTGGTTCACTGGGTCTGACTTTTGTCCCAGTTCCTGTGCCTAATATTTCCTCCTGGCTGGCTGCAGGCCCTCAGAGGTGCTAATTGAAAACACTAGGGAGGAGGAATTAGGTGGAAGTTGGGCTGAGTGGACCTGCACACAAGCTGTCTCCTGTCGCACATGAACGTCAGAGAAAGGCCTGATTACAGAAGCTGTCATGCTCCTCAGCAGCCATGGGCTGAAGTCTAGCATGGGCACAAGGGAAGCTCTTGTCGTTGAGATGCTTTTGGATTGATTTTGCTGTCAGGATACGAGTCAGGAAGGCACTCCCAACTCTAGCCTCCAAGACCAGGTCTGCAGTGTGTTTTAGGCCTGGGCTGATTGCACTCTGCTGAACGCAGGAGCTGGCTTTATGTTGTCGAGTGTAATAAATGCAAATGTTAGTATGAATTTGCTAACAAATGAAGGTAATTGGGTTCTTTAGGAGGGAATGAGATGACAGCTTTTACTGTACTTCAAATATCAGTCCCAATTACTGTAAATACGATCATGATGCAAAACATTAATTAGGAAATTCTGAACTGTTTGAAATGTAGAGTCCCATATGAATGAATAACTACATGCAAAATATTGTGCCTGATTAGCGCCATTCTACAGAGACATCCATCTGTGAGCTCTGAAATAAACCTTGTAGGAGAGGAGGAGAGATCACAGCACCGAGGGACTGGCACCACTGAGATGACGTGCTGGGCCATGCATCTCCTGTAGGATCATAGGGCTTCCAGGACAGTAACATCTGTGTACCTTGTATTCTTTACCATAAGCATCTTCAGGAAGAATATTTCTGGGGTAAGAAAGTCAGGCACTGAAACAGTTCATAGCTTGCTCAGAATCGCCTAGGATGACAGTGCTAGAGAAAGGAATTGAGCATGGAAGTCTCAGCCTGACTCATGCAAGTTCTTATTCCTCATGCAAGGATGGAAGTGGCTGTCCACAAAGTAAGATGGGAATTAATAACAATAAGAATAACAATAACAATAATAATAGGTGAGAAATAAAACTGCTCCAAAAAGGCAATGGTGAGCACACAATTATGGAAAGATGAGGAACTAGTGGTGGTAATTCATGTAATAGTGCATTAGCAGACATTCATCAACTGCTAACGAAAGAACCCACCTGGAAATGTTGGCTCCAGGTGTTTCCTAGAGGACAAACACATCCACTGAATGTCTCCCCTGCGTCACAGGCAAACCCTAAATGGTGAAGGATGTTCTACTGCAGTAAGTAGTACCTGAGTAAGGCCTTTAACCCACAGCTGGGTAACAGAAGTGATTTAGGAAAAAAAAAAAGAAGGAAAGAAATAATCTCCAGTCTTGTGACTGAGTTTTATTCGTGTGTTCTTTGGCAGAGAGAAGGACCATGAGAGCTCAAAACACTTTATCTGTTGGTTTGTATCTTACTTGAAATGCGTTGGTCTTCTCAGTTCATTAAAAATACTAAATAACTGCGCTATTGCTGTTTTATTATGAAACTTGTTGTTATTATGTTGCCAAATGGGCTATTTTAAGCAAAATATTCTGTCGTAGCCTAAATGTCCTATTGTTCTCCATTTGGACATGAGTCCATAGCCACTGAAACATAAAAGCTGACAAAATGGTGCTTCTTTGTCAAAACCTGGTGAAAGAATCAAGCAACAAAGGATAATTGATCGTAGTTTGGAATCCTTTTTCAGTCTGTTCTTAGCCTGCAAGTCCCCTCTCCCTTTTTTTATTTTTTTTTCGGTGATGGTACCACATTCAATGCTGGTAGAACGTCTCACCACCAGATCCCACCGATCCAGCTGGAGCAGGAAGATATGCTCCCATTTCTGTCAAATTGCTCGCATCACGTGCTGTGGTATTTATACTGCCTCCATCTTCAGTGCCAGCTTTAGGGTGAACAGATGATACCCAGAGCAGCACAAACCCTGCTGGTACAAATTTAACTTGCTTTTGAAGAATTTCAATCCAGCAGCACTTTGTACCAGGTGGCTGCAGCACTTTTGATCCAAGGCTGGCAGGCGCCAGGTCAGATCTGCAGCACTGAATGCTCGGAGCTCTGTGCCCAGAGCTTGCTCTGATCGTGGCATGAGCTTTTCTGCTTTTCTTTCTCTGCAGCTTTAGTTTCCTCAGTCCCTTTCGGGTGGACAGCCTTCCAAAACCAACGTCCAATAAACTTCCCCTGCTAGTTATGCTGATGTGTGGCTGTGTTGGTGACGTGTGCGCATTTTGGGGACAGAGAATAGTATCTTTTATTGTCTGATTCCCTAGAGTACTAAAATTGGTGCTTCCATCTATCCCAAAACGGAAGGTGGCTGTTACATTCATCTGTTCCAAAGAAAATTGGTCTAGTGCATAACAATGCAATGTTATACAAATTACATAAGAATAATGACAAATTATGTAAGATCCTAGCATTTGAATCTGTTATTTCAGTATGTTCTTTTTATGGCAAAATAAAACCAGGTTTATTCATGAGCAGCTTAGGGAAATTTCTCTTCAAGAGCTCTAGCAGCTAATTGTTTAGGAGCTCTTCAAGAAATTCCCTAACCATTGATCACGACACTACAAGTTATTAGCTACCCCTTGTTGATTCTGAAGTAACAGTCTTTAGTGGGCTATTTCTATAGAATAAATGAAGCTGATGAAGGAGGCTTAATTGTCTGAATTTTAACAGAGATAAATATAGAAAACACACTGGAAGCTCTAAGAGGAGGGTTCTTTTGGCGGCCTTTTAAAGGGTGGTGCAGGTAACAAGTGACAAGTACATTAGCTGATAATAAAAATGATTATTCATCTCTCTCTTGGTCTCTGCTTAGTTTGATTTGGAAAGGTTTGACCTGCAAAACTGCTGCGGAAACCTCACTGTGTGCTTCTCTCAGCAGAGACATGCCTGTTCCTCCTAACATTGCTCAAATTTCCACTGGCAGCACCAAAACTCCACTTTGAGGGTGGCCACACAGAGGGGACAATCCCCAGGAGATTGGTTTCCCTGTTCAGCCATACACCATGAGGGGAAGAAGCCTCAGCTATGGCAGAAGCTCCTGTCAGAGATGCTGTAAGAACCTCCGGTATTCTTGGTTCCTTACTCCAGGCTCTTCACCCACAGTGTAGCAGTCAGTGAAAGAGCTCCTGGAAACCCATCCCCAAAGCAGGACATTTGTTACTGACAAAAGACCTGGTGTTAGGTTGAAGCATGATTTGACTCACGCGTATTTGGTAGCGTGTTGCTCTAGTGCTCAATTTAGGGACAATGAGACGAGATTAACTCAAGAATATTTGCATCTGAGGTAGTTGTTCTCGCTATGTTGATAATAAGGAGTGCTTCTGGATGTGGGCGAGGAGCAAACAGTTTCAAGAACCCTAGGAAGCGAACAGGAAGAATTGAGGATGATCGCTTTCCAGAGCAGCTAGACCCTAAAACTACAATGCAGGTTACACTCTTCCTAACAGCACACTCAGCTGAGAGACTAAACAGTAGAGGCTGGAAATACTAGAAAAGATAGTGAGCGCAGCCATCTTTTACATCTTTCCACCTGAAAACCAGACCCAAGAGATGTTTGCTGGGTACAAGATAGCTGAGTTCTAGCACCACCTCTTGGCTCCCACCTGTAGGTATGGGATGATTCAAGCTCAATAAATGATTAATGGGGAATCAGCAAACTTTGCCTTTTTGGATAAAGATATTTCCAGTCTACTTCTCAGAGAGATGTTATTTCCTCAGCTAGAGGCACAAAGCAAAGCAATCAACAGCCTTACAAAGCACTGCTGGAATTTCTGGTATTTCCAATGGAAATCTGAGTTGTGGGTGATCATCTGCATTGTTTACATTGTGGAAGAACCAGGACTTCCACAATCAATTAACAAATCAATTTCTTCCTTTTCCAGTGTAAGGGCAGCAGTGTGAGATGCAAAGGTATCTTTGCGAGGAAAAGAAGGATCTCTCTGGGTGGTGTAACTGAAATTCTCTTTTTCCTATCATGGTCACGTTACGTGTTAAGATTTGCTATGGGGCTTTTTATTTGTAATGCACATGTCATTCACAGACAGAGCACTTCTCAATCAATCTTTGTTCAGACAGATTCATGAAAGAAAATTCTATATTATTCTATTAATATTCTCTTCTGTTAAACGCAAAGCCTGCTGCTCGACCACAAAGTCCCTGTGCTGGAGACCACCAGCAGCCCCTGTGCACAGAGCTGCATGATTGGGCCCGAAGGCTCAGGCAGAGGAATGACAGCCCCGCGCTGTGTTTGTGAAGTGTGGTACTCACTGTGGTAGTTGTGACTTCTTCAGCATTCAGAGAGATGGCTCAGATGAAGACACAGCCAGCTTGTGGTGAGGAAGCGAGGCATCCGTTAGCTCCTGAGGGAAGGTGGAATCAGGATGAGTGCAGCCAGGAGGTACAGTCTGAGACTGGCGTCCTGGGCAGTGGCATGATACTGGTACTGTGCTTGGCACATGGGGTTAGGCCAGGTTATTCAAAGCATAAAATCTGTATGGGCCGCATCTGAAACTATGTGATCGAAATATCAAAGTATTACTGTCTATCTCCACACCCACCAGGAGTGATCCATGGCATGAGTTCACCACAACTCAGTTCATTCACTGGTGTAAGACAGAAGTCACTGGAAGATTTACTTCAGTTTGGAAGATTTACTTCAGTTTAGATTCTTGAAAACATCTTAGTCTGTCTCAAGCTACATCTTGAAGACTAAGTAGACTATCTGGGTTTGGTAATGAACAGAGATCGGTTATCAGGAGGTATCAGTGAGCACGGGAAGATTCACCAGGCTGTTGTCTGCAACTCCCATGCAGTTGGCATCGTTTCTGTCCAATTCTCAGAAGACAGAAGTCAAGCTGAATAGAATCTCCGTGATGCTGTTATGGAAATAAATACAGATGGAAAACTTACTCCTTGTGGCTCCAGTGGTAATGACAGATAGCACGTAAAGATATTTAAGCTATGGCATTCCTTCTGTAGAGCATGAGGCGGCTCTGCCTTAAGCTCCGTGCAGTATCTCAAGCAGAGTCATGCAGAGAGACAGCGTTGCACTTCAGCATGGTGTTCAAAATTTGAAATCTGGCCTTGATCCCAAACTGGGACTTTGTTTCCATTCTACACAAAGGAAGAGTAAAATAACTCCTTGTTTTCCATCAGCAGATTTTCATTCTGCTTGGTGTTGTCTCTAATGGATTTTTAAAGGGATTAGCACGTAGCTCATTTTTTGAAATGAAGACCTATTCTGAGGGGCCAAAACTGGGATATTTACCCCTGAGCTAGGTATCTAGGACTTCTTGTTTATTAGAATTTTGTCCTCACACGTCGCTAAGCAGCTGAAGGAGGGAGGATAGTCCTGTGCCTGCGGCAAGAGACATAGTTCCCAGCTACAATAAACCCCACATGTGCCACCATTCCTTCACTCTCAGCCGACTTCCCAGGTCTAGATAGAGCAATATTGTAAGTGTTGCTTGGTTGCAAAATGTGCAATGTTCCTTCTTGCTCATTTCTTTAATTTGAGGTTGGTTTGCTAATAGAAACAGTAAAAGGATCCAGAGAGAAGTTCCACCTCTTGGGCACTGTCACTGTAGCAGTGAAATTGGAGGGTAGCTTGAGTCACACACTGTTCTTGCTGACGTGCTAAAGACATGATGGTGCAGTTCAGTCACCTATTGCCCTGTAGAAGCCAGTTCATTTGCTGCTGCCCTTCTTTTCCCATTGCCCAGTTCCCTGTTACTGGCATCTCCTTTCCATTCCTGTTCTGCAGCAGTCAGCCAGCCTCCATCATGCAGCTCTGCCAGAAGCTCTGCCAAGACAAATAAGAGTGCTTCAGTTTGGGACTAAAACAAGTTTAATTACAGCGAGTGTCAAAGCCCTGAATTTCAGGATGCACAATGTTGTCCCCTCTGAGTTGAAACCAGCACCTCTCCGCCCTTGGGATCATTCATACATGTGGGACAAGCAAGGGACTGAGATGTACTCCCCACATGGCACCCAGGAACCCTCTTCCTTCTCCTACTAGCAGAAGTGAGAGACCTTTTTCACTCTCAAGCCGAAGAGCAAATCTGACTAAACTCCGACTGCTTTTGTGACAACCCTTTTACTAGATGTGTTTCCACATTCCTCTGAAGCCGCCTCTCGTGGTAGCGGCGTTGCTGAGCAGCCTTCCTGGGGTGGCACCCCTTGGAGGCTCAGATGAGCTGTCTGGTTGAGCAAAGCATTTTACAAGTCTTCCCTGAGCACAAGATAATTGTAGAAAACTGAAGAGAGACAACCTCAGGGAGTTTATTATTATTCACGCTGCTGTCTTACAACAACACCCAAAGGTCAATGGCACTCACTGTTAACACCTTAAATTTGGCTGTTCTAAAATTACTTTTCACACAGCCTTCCTTCACTAAAGGAAGTGAAAAAGCCTTATAGGGACATTCCCAACCTTCGTATGCCCATATATGTGGCTGCCTCAAAAGAGACACTATCAACTCAAGGATTGCTTAAAATCTGACTTTATTTACTGATTACAGTTCTGATATTATTTTTTAAGTTTAAAAAAAGCTTTGGCCCCTCTGGTGGCAGCTGTCTTCCCCTATTTGAAAGCACCCTAGGAGGAGCTCGTAGCTCCTAACGTCTTTGCGCCTACTCCGTGGCTCTCTCCTTAAAATCTCATCCTTCCTCTGTCATTTAGAAAAGACTTCATCCGGATGAGCCAGGTTACGTCAGAGAGGGGTGCTGACGAGCTCTTGGCACTTCCCCAGATGGTTTTAGCCAAGTTTCAGTTTAGCTGTCGATCCAAGGGCACGTAGAGCAGAGCACAGGGAGAGAGCTGCTGCTGCTCCAAACCCATGTGCCCGCTCTCGCGAAGCAAAGTGAGGAGCCACCAGCCCTCGGCGAGGTTCTTACACGAGACGCGGCATTGCGCTGACAGAGCGCTATGCTGCAGGCTTGGGTAGTCCAAGCACCTCTGCATCCATGACATGAGGTAGGCTTGCCTGTAACACCCCATCCGGCAGCCTTGCTGGGACGCAGTATTCACAGACGTGTCACAGTGACAGTTCTAGCCTCGGCTGTGGGCCTTGATTCTGGGTGATTTTGGACTATCTCGGTACAGAACACGTGTCAGTGCTAACCAAAATTAGTTATACATGGCTCTTCATTCACTTCAGTGGCAATACTTGCAAAGTGGTTTGAGACCTGGTTCTAATTAAGTGGCTTGATGTCAGATTGCTGATACTGCTGCTTCAGGTGAAGGAGAAATCAAAAATAATACTTAATATATATAATATATGATGATGAGTGTGTAGCAGCGTCATCCATAGCCCCTGTCATTACTTCTGTAATGATGACAAAGCAGAAGACAGATGAGGGAATCCATCCAAGTGAGTAAATTCATTAAGTATATGCTTTGCAACAACAGTTACGCACAGTGAGGATGGGAAGGCTTGAGAAATTCTGATGGAGACTGACCATTTCTTCCATTCATTGGCTGGTGATTTGTGTTTTTATTCTGCACTTTGATTCCTTCACCCAGTCTTTCATCTTGGCTTATATCAAAACCTGCTCCAGTGCTTCCAGACGCTGCAGCCCTGAATTAGAGGAACCAGACAAAAAGTCCTGCCAAATTCCTGAGAGTAAACAGTAGCTCTGTGTTAGCATTGTCTTCTCCTCATAAACGTGAAGTGTTTTCCTATAAAACTTGACTGGCCGCTGGCTTAGGGAAACGTTTGTTGGTCCCATAAATCAGAGATGCTGATGAAAACCACCTTTGTGTTCCCAGCTAATCTAATGCTCCTGTTTACTATAATGTACTGCTCAAATTGCAGCAGCACTCAGGATTCCTGGTCACAGTCCTGGGCGCTGCTGTGCTAGACACCACGCAGGCGTGGAACAAAAAGGAAAGTCTTTTCCCTAAAGAATTTGCAGTCTTTGGCATGAGTATGGTCATGATAAAGATAACAATCTTTTGTTCCAAGAAATGCCTCATCTTGTTCATTATCCCTCACAATTAGCCTCCTGGGGCTCCACTTCCAGCAACACACACCTGTTGATAAGTGCAGCCCGGTCGGAGCTTCAGAGACTTTGAGTCTTCCATCTTTTTAATGAAAGACAAATGGTGCATTAGAGATGTTTGCTCCTTCAAATATGCAGACATCTGAATTTCTAATTGTTTAGCATTAGTCATAACTTAAGTAGGACAGAGCAGGTTCTATATATAGCCCGTTGCCCAGCCATTCAAGACAGATAGCGTGTTTGTATTGCTCCCCATATTCCCTCACTTGAAAGGAGTGCGAAGGCAATGGCAACATCTCTACCCTCAAGTATTCCAAAACTGTGCTGCTCCCAACTCCTTCTCCCCCAGATACTGAGATTGTTTTCAGAACCATGTGATCATTGAAGAAGATGACATTCTCACCTCTGCTGGTGTTTATTTGGGGATTCTCAGCCCTGACAGTATCACTGGGTGAGGTTTTTAAGCTTGAAGGCTAAACTTTCACTTCTTTTTTTTTTT
>WEIS01015517.1:26152-37760 GCA_013389965.1 Todus mexicanus | reverse complement strand
AAAAAAAAAAAAAAAAAGCTCACTGAGATACTAACTCTGAGCACCTGGTGCACGTGACCTGCCGGCATCCCACCCAGGGGCCTTGGAGAACTGAGCGCCATTCTTGTGGCCATCCCTCCTTAAGCTACCCCTGTGCTGGCTACAGTCAAGCCTGGGCAAGAAAAAAAGGAAACAGAGTTTCATAAACACAATCTTTGGCACATTAATTCAAGCTAAGTTCTGAGTGAAACAAAATATGCTATAAAGGTTTTAATAAAAATCTGCTTACCCAAATAAAGTTCTCATTTTCCTTTTTTTTTTAACTGTCAAAGAATTTGTCAAATTTGATCAGATCATATCGCTGAGATGAAAGTGTGAGTTCTGGGAATGAGCTATTTGCATCAGTGTAGGCTCCCCACTTACAGTTTTGGGCTTGCTACACGCCCCCCTCTCTGCCTACTCTGCTATTACAACCCATCTGATCTCACTTTAGGTGGAAAAATGCACTTCTGCAGGCACAGACACTGCACTTTGACAGGCCCAGCCCAGTCCACGCAGCTCAGTTGTGAAGCCCCAAGGTACTGAGCTCCACACAACTGAAATGTCATCTGTGAGTTGCGTGTTTAAATGTAAGCACACTTGCAGGTACTCTTATTTACAAAGATGTTCACATGAAATTTGGCTGAGCACTGTCTGACCTCTGCTCTGGTTAGGTTGGATGGCACAAGCTAGGTCCTTCTGCTGGTGGCACGCTGCAGTGAGTAAATAGATGTCGCTCCCTCTCAAAATTGAGGGCTATGTGGAGACCTGCAGCTTGGCTGAGTCACTGTGACTATACTACAGCAGGAACAGAGTTGCCCTCTCCTCTGCCCCAGTCCAGGTACAGAGTTGGCTTCTCACTTTTGTCTTTTGTCAAAAGATGCCACATGGAGCTCATGCACAAGTGCCACTCGCAAGCTCCAGCACCTACGTCTGCTGGGCAGCAGCTGCTCTTCAGGAGAAACCAGAAGGACACACTCATCAAGTAAATAAAAGATGCTTTTGTGAAGACAGAAGTACTGCTTTCATAGATGTATTTTCACTCTGCACAACAAACGCTCAGGTGACAGGAACAGGACCACCAGCAAGCCCTTTCTCTCCAAAACGCCATCTTCCCTCGGGATGGAATACCATGTCCCACAGTAGGGACTATGTTCCTTCCAAGCAGGAAATCCTGGCAACCTTTCTGGGAGATTTGAAAGCCATAAGTGGTCATACACAAGCATTCTCCAACACTGAGGGGGTCCCTAAATATGTCTTTTTATAGGCAAAAATGAAGCTTTAAAAGGAAACACAGCAGCAAATCTCCCCTGACACAGGGTATCACTACATCTGCAGCCGCTCGGCAGCTGCAGCTACCGCTGCTCAGCACTCACGGAAGCAGGAGCCCACAGCTCAAATGTGGCAGTGTTCCACATCATCTGCCAGTGCTGTGGCATAAAAATTCCACCCACATCAGCCCACAGCTTTGTTGATCTGCCTGCCTGCTTTGCCTGTTAGTCAGTGGATGAGCATGCAAACACTTGGGGTGTAGCTCCTAACAGTGTGAGTTTGGGAAGCCTGGATTGTTCTTGAGGGATAAAACCATGGGTGAATTATTCAGGTCATCTCCCACATGTGCTTACAGAGATGTGGACCATCAGGTGTTCAGCCCAAGCTAGTTTTCAGAACAATTCTGATGCTGAACTGATTATTCTAGAGAAAAGCTCATGTTTTCAGAGGTGATGGTAGCACTATGGTTTTAAGCTCATTCTTGTTTTGAGCCCTGTTGATCATAAAGCCAGTGTGCTAGAAAGGGCAAGTCCAACTGCTCAGGCCTGCGATGAAAAACAAACGCATATCCTTTCAAACCCCTCAGGACACCCTGAGATCTCCATCTCCCCTCACCAGGATGGCTGTGCTCCTGTGATGCACCATTTCTCAGGTGTGAGATCTGACAAGTTGTCTAGGCAGGAGAGAATAGCTGGCAGTTTCACCCTGACTCACTTCTGGTGGGAAGAGAGAATATGGTGGTGGAGAAACAGCTCCCAGGGAGCTTTGTTTCAAGCCTCGTTTGACTTTGAAGGGCAGCCTCTTACAGGTGCTCTGAGGTGAGAAGCAGCAGCGAGGAGGAGGAAGAGGAGAAAAATATATGTAAATAAATGCCTTGCTGCTCTTCAGAGGGTTATTTTCCCGTAAGGAGCCTAAACCAGAAGGTACTTCCATCAGCCAAGTCAGTCGTCCTGTGATGCTGTAGAGCCTGACATTACCCTTGCTCTGCTGAGGATTTGCTCACTCAGCTCCTCAAAAAGATGTAAAAAAAATAAATGTACAAGCCATTAAAATACAGTCACTGTGTTATCAATTTTCATTTTTTCCCTTTCATGACAGACAGATACTCTCTATTAGAATAGCTTTGGCTTTAAAAGGGATCAGAAAAGCAAAGACAAAATTAAACTTTTCCACATGCAGCTCCACTCCCAAACATCATCAACCTAAAAAGCTTTGAAATGCACTGTAAAACAGGGTTCAAATAAATACTGTAAACCTTAAATATCTCATGACAAGTTTATTTTTTTCTTTCATCTATAGTTTTCAAAGAGCTGTTCATAAGATTACTAATAAAAAGTTTTATAAAAACAGTTTCAACATGAAAAATAAAAATATTCCTATTCCCAAGGCTGAATCCAGATGTTTCAGCCCACTTAAAATACTCTATTTCCGTGAAACATTGTATTTTGATGAAACAGCATTTTTATGATAGAAAATTCCCAACCAGCTCCAAATGTAAATCAATACACTGCAGTAAACAAGTCCGAGATTAAGATTAAAGTTCTCAAATGCTGTGCTGGCCATTGGGAAATAAAGCTTTTACTCATAGACTGAACTTTTTTGATATGCACTGCTGAAATCTCATAAAGAGGACACCCTGGAAAGTAATCATAGATAACAGCATTTGAGTGAATCAGTTTGAACCTAAGCTCGTTTACCTCAGTGGGTTGTTTCCTTTACGGAGACATTTTAGCTGAGTGGGAACACATAGCTACGGATTTGTCTAGTTCCCCACTCCCTTCCTCCAAGAATCCTCACCGAGAACACACTGGGTTTACTACATCCAATGGAAAAAGTTCTCT
Organism: Todus mexicanus; assembly: GCA_013389965.1. Classification (NCBI taxonomy): domain Eukaryota; kingdom Metazoa; phylum Chordata; class Aves; order Coraciiformes; family Todidae; genus Todus; species Todus mexicanus. Next base: position 34,629 of record WEIS01015517.1, on the reverse strand, counting down.
ACCATTTCTGTGGGTACTGCATCAGCAGCAAGTGTCTGACAGGCAGTATAGCCTGACAGTAATCACTTAATCTTTTTATGTCCAGAGACAGAACACTTCCATTTTACTTTCCAAGGGAGAAGTTTTTACAAGAGAAAAAACATTTGTCTAGCACTGCAGAAGAGCACAGGGAAGCAAGGGGGCCTACAAGAAAGCTGGGGAAGGGCTTTTTACAAGAGTTTGTAGAGGTAGGACAAGGGGAAATGGCCGTAAGTTAGAAGAGGGTAGACTTAAATCAGATATTGAGAAGAAATTCTTTACAGTGAGGGTGGTGAGATGCTAGAACAGGTTACCCAGAGAAGTTGTGGATGCCTCTTCCCTGGAAGTGTTCAAGGCCAGGTTGGACAGGGCCTTGAGCAACCTGGTCTACTGGGAGGTGTCCCTGCCTATGGCAGGCATGTTGAAAAGAGATGATTTTTAAAGTCCCTTCCAACCCAAACTATTCTATGATTGTATGAAATAAAAAGTTTCAAAATGACCAGCATATGCTGCAAGATCAGTTTGAGGGACTTGCCCAAGGCGGCGGAACATCAGAAGTGGACAGAAAGGCAGGTCTGTGCCTGAACACAGAGATTCATGTTTTGCAGGAGCTCAGACACACGCTATTCCTCTGCAGCTCAGAATTAACATGCAGCATCCAAGAGGTTTGTACAATGTAAGTATATATGTAGTATGAGTATTCTCACTACTTAACTGTGTGTCTGTGTTGATTATTGGTACGTGCGCAGGACAGTATATCGGAGGAGTTCATTGGGGTACTAGTTCACAGCAACCTCCATCCCACTGGTTCTGTGATGGTTAATGCCTAAAACTTGCCTTGGCTGAGATCCTTCTGCTGTTTGATGGCTCAACTGAAGCTTGATGTTTATAGTGAAAATTGTCTTGATTTCTTTAGATGAGATGAGCATCCACGGAGTTTGAAAATGTGTTTTAATTAAGATTCTGCTAAATTCTACCAGACACCTACTCGGAAAACAAAGCAACTGAATAATTAACTCTGATGAGAGCAGATGCTGCTCTAATGACAACCTGTTACTGCTCAAGTGCATCATTAGTTGTTTTACTGTGTTCTTTTAATATGTCCAGAGATCCTCAGCTAATGAATATATTGCTAGCAATGCATCTAAAATAATTCTTCAGTGTGGACTGTTGTAAGAAAAAAAACAACAAACAGCCAACAAACAAATAAAAACCCTGCTCCATTAAAATAGTGTTTTTGCTGGTCTGCATTGTGTATGCTTGAAAGTAAACACTTCTTTAGTTATCCTTGTGGGATTGTTTTAGCCATACATCAAGTAAAGCTTACAAATTGATGAGAATCTAATGATGCATTTATTTACAGATGTGCAGTTCTGTTCCCTGTTATGTTGCTGAGGGTTGAGGAGAGGGCTTTCTCTTTCTCCCATGTAATGTGCAGTCATACATTTGACAATGACTAGAAAAACACCATCAACGTGACTTTACTCTGTTATTTCTAGCTCTCAAAAAATAAATCTATATCGTCTCCTAAAATATAGACAGAAGTCTTCAAAAATAGAAAATAGAATATTTATACTTAAATAACCAACTTTAATGACACACTAGAATTCTTGTTTTCACATTATCTTGCCTCAAGTCCTGTAAACCTACCAAGAATTCAACAAGCAGATAATATCAAGCTCATGTCTCCCTCTCCGAGATACCACTCCATGTGACAGGTCTTGCCATAGCCCCAACCCCAGAGATGCTACAGCCACTTGCAAAGCTCCATTACCCCTTTTACAAGGGCACAGTGGCTGCCACCACATGAAGGCAGCAGTACTCTTGAAGGACTCTGATAAAGATGCACAATGCATGTCATGGACAGGTTGGCCAGGAGCAAGATCAGTTCCAGGTTACAGACTAAGCACCACCAGCATCCATGTGATGGGCTCACCAGACCCTCCCAGCCCCGGAGATTGCCTCCGCTAAATCCCCCTCTGGCCTCGCCCTGGCAGCTCCCCTGAAACTGCTGACGCCATGCCTGCATGTCAACAGCAAGATCTGCTCCTTGCACACACATGGCAGCAGACAGTCTGAAGCACGCTACCTATTTGGATCTGCTATCTGCATTGCCAGCAGGTCACTACTGTTACCTTGCTGCATGGCACTTTCCACAGAGACAAGCTCACAGCTGCAGCAGAAACCCCATGCACAGGCAGAGTCTTCAGGATCTGGCTCCCTCCAGCATGTGGTGATGCACAGGACTGTAGTTTGCCCTCTCTGAGCCATTGTGCTACCATCTCACCACTAGCAACCAATGCAGCTATTGCCTCTTTGTTAATGCTTTTAAGCAAATTTAAAACAAACAGACAACTAAACCAACCAAAAGCATCTGAATATTCATGCACTTTCAAGACAGCAAGTTAGCCAACTCATTTCTTCCCAGCATCTCACACTGGCTTTTAAACAATGCTTTACTACAAGCAAGCTATGTGCATTCTCAGTAAATAGGGAGGGAAAAAGCCTCCAACAGCAAAACTAAAAACTTTTAACGAGTGTGACCAGGCCCTGATTACAGGATGAAAAGTTTCCCAGGTCACCTTTCCTATATAAAAAGATAGAGAAGCCCTTTGAATTTATAAAGTTCACAACTGACTGCTATGCCTTATATGGAGACCTCCTTGGGTCTGATTAATTAGTAATTGGGAAGGGAGCTATGCACTTCAGTGACTCTTGGTGCCTTGACTGTAAATTGCAATCTGGTGCTAAATCTCAGCAGGTCACATTGCTGTTTTTGCTGTGCCCTGGTGACACAATTGATTAAATCTGTGTAAACATCATCATAACAGAAACATTTTTGGTGGATGGAGGGCTGCCTTCAGTCCTGAAGAATTGAGTTATTTATTTCTGAGGGTTCTGTCTATTCTAAAGCATTTTCAACAATTGTCAGTCATCCCAATTGATCACGTAACAAACTAATGGTTTTAATTTGGCCTTAGAAAGCTTGCCCACTGCAGGGGTTTTTAAACAGTGAGTCAGCACTCCATTCACACATACAAGCCTAGGATGATAAACAAGCACTATCCTGAGTAGCTTTACAACTAAAGAAAGGACAAGGACAGTACTAGAACACAGTTTTTTATATATGTTTTCCTACCTCCTGCCAGGAGGCTTTGTAGGGCCTGGTGGGCAGCTTCCTTAGCAGGCGTGCGCAGTGTGGGTTGCCTTGTCTGTATGTTCTTGACCAAGAGACAGGAGAAATGCAGAGATGCCTGTTTTCCAGGCTGTTTCAGAACAAGCAGAGGGCCCATACCTTCCAGTCCACCCTCAGTCCTCCAGATGAGACTCTGCCTGCCCCCACCTCTGTGCCTGTCTGGCCAGGCCAGGTCCTTGGTCCTATCCTGTTCTCCTCTTTCCCCATGCAAGTGGGCATGGTTTTCCATGGTGTTGGAGCCCCTGTGTCACTTCGCCCTTATGAGATGCTCCTATTTCTGCCCCTGTTATTGGTGTGCTCCCCACAGACTGCTCCTACATCCCAGCCTGTGGCCATGCCCTGCTGTGCAGGTCCACGTTGCCCTGAATCGCATGAGGCTGAGCCCTGCATCTCATGAGGCTGAGCCCTGCCTACACATTTAAAACAAGGAAAATGAAATGAGTGTTACTGTAAGACTACAGTATTTGACATGTTGCCTGCCTCAGAAGTCTGGTCATTAAACACTTGATTTTTTTTCCACTTAATTCGCAAACGCGTGTTAGTAAATGTGGGATGCAAATCAGTGAATCTGGAGTGTCATTGCCTTTCCTCCGCTCCAGCTTCCTATCCAACCAATGTAGCTCAGTGCAGGTAATAGGTGCTTCTCAGATTGCTGCCTTTGGGTTATCTAAGAATAACTGTCTTTGAAGAGACAAGAAATCATTTATAATACACTATAATGCCAAACAGCTGTTTTCAGACGCTCTTTGGGAAGGAAGGGTGTTTATCTGCAGATTTGATGAGTTGGAATGTTGTCCATGACCTTGTAGTAACGTTTTAACAACTGCTGTGTTGAGGAGAAGCCAGTCAGTGCCCCCAATAACGTTCCTTGGGGTGAGGGGGAGGGGGTGTTTACATTCATTTGAATGATACATAAAAATCCTTGTCCTAGACTGCGGACTTGAACTTGAATTACCTGCTGGCTATTGTAGTTGAACAAGATCTGATCTGCTTTTAAACAGTGTAACTTGGGTCTTTCAAGTGCAGATGTTCAAATCAGTTCTGGCAAATCCAGTTCTGGCTCCAGAGCAGGTAATTTGGTCCTGGAATTAAAGGCAGTGTTAAAGAGTTGGTGGCCAGTCTTGCTCTCTCGGCTGAGGATGGCATTCATGCAGGAAAAGAGCTGGTGGAGCCCAGGGAGAAGAGGCATCAACCTCTGTGATTTGCAGAGCTCCTGGCTGTGGTGGATGGCTTTTCTAAGTGCAGTGTCCAGCTGGTGCACAGCCTGTGTTCCACTGTGGCCCCAGCTCCTGAGGATTTGCTCAAAGCAGGAGCCTCCAAATGCAGAGTGAGAAGGGAAATGTTCCAACCCTGGGACTTGTGAAAAGAAAACTGGTCAGGAGGGAGTTGTGCAGACCTATCCAAAACTTGCTGCATTGTAGACCTCTGGGATCTGGAACAGAGACTAAAAAGATCTTGGAAAATCAGAAGAATGTTTTTGGGTAGATTTCCAGCAGTTTATTACTTTTTTCCAACCGTGGTGTTGCTGGAAGAACACTTTCCCTTGTGTTAATTTGTTACTTCCTCTCTTGGTTCCAGAAAACAGCAGTAAAGCATGCAGCAGTGGAATAAAAACTCCTGAACTTTTAGAAACCTCATATAAATAAGTTATAGCTGAGTGAAAATCTAGCCTGTCTTTATCTTCCCTGAAATTATTTGCCGTCTAAAGCTTCAATATGGCTTTGCTGTCTGCAGAGCTGGAGAACTGGTCACGAACTGGAGCACCAGATGAGCCTGTGCATTACCCACTGGGCTTGTCATGATGACACATGGGCTCACATCAGCCAGTTCAAGTGAGTAACCATACACAGTTCCAGTGGGGGTTGCTTGAAGCCAGTGTTCAGGATAGGTCACTGGGGAAATACATGCAATTTGCAGTTTATCCCTGGATTTCAACACCACAGACCTAAGGAGGCTTCAGGTCCGCAACTGCCACTGGGACTAAGATTGCTTGTCCTGAGATCACTGCTTCATTAGGGTGCAGCATCTTACAGTCCTATATTACACAGGCCTCAATACCACCAAGTGTGCTTTGGTCCCTGAGGCCACAAAGCTGTGACGGTGGCCCAGGGCAGTGATGAGGCCTTTCTTCTTCCAGAGGGAACAGTACATATAGTCATGGGGTTTAAATGTTAAGCACATTACCTTGATGCTTATGGAGATCAAAGAGGAATGCTTTTAGTAAGGGTCAGGCTGAGGATTCATTACTGAGATGCACAAGACAAAGTGTTAGAGATATAAAAGCATCTCCCAGAAGGCAAACAGCAGGTCACAGACTGGGTAGCGTGTCATTCTATTCTCTGAATGCTACAAGCCAGGGCTTTACCTACTGGCATCTCCAGCCTTTCAGTCAGTTCCTCAGCATGGATCCCTCTTCTGTTTCTCAGATTTTTCCAGGGAAGGGATATATCCCCAGATGCTTTCACACATAGCAGTTTTTATATGACTAGGCCTTGTTGAAGACATCAAGATTCTGCTACCAACTTCAGTAGTGATGTCTGAAAGTACTGGAGCATATGTTACACTAACTAAGGGGCAACTATTCACTGTGCATCTCTTAATTGCATCCATACAGCTATGATGTTCTACTGCACATGGTCAATTCCAAATGAGCATGAATATGGCTAATGAAACTAGATTTTCTCCAGAGCAACTATAAGTGCTACTCCTTATTGAGGACCTTATTCTTGCCAAATTTCAAGATTTTAGCTCTATCCATTCCTGCAGGAGCCCTGTCTGAATAATCATGGTTGATTGCTCCTGGAGCTGTGTGAAGATTCACAACAGCATTTTTCATCTTCTCATTTAGTGTTTTTCTAAGAAAATATTTTTGCTGCCAGCAAATCCCTTTTCTGAATGAAGAGCTAGTAGCTAAAGTTGCATGCTTAGAACAGGAATGGGGGTTTGTCCTCAGTTTGCCAAATTCAGCAGTGCTTCAGACCTTAACAACTAATGGATCAGAGTCAATTAGAGGATTCAAAAGGTGTGCATTCTTTCTTGGGCCAATGGCAGCTATCAGTATTCCATTACAATAATTAACTATGATGTTGCTTGATTTTTCCTCTATCCTGCGAGACTTGAGTCCTATGAAGGACTGTTCAGACTCTGGTACCTATCACCCAACTCCTCTTATCTTTAGATATATGACCACATCTTTTGTTAACTCTCTTTTTCCATATTACCATACCAAGACAAATTCCAGGTGTGCATTTTACAGTCAAGAGCTAATGTGGTCTTATGTGGAGCCTAAATAGGGCTGTTGAGCCGAGTTTAATTGTGTTTCATGTTCTTTATGAGCAGAGATAAAGGCACGGAGCTAAACTTGGGACATAGAAGAACAGGACAAATATTCAAACTCATCATGCAATTTTCCTGATGGACACTAGCAGCTGCAGGCTGAGGGAGTATGGCTCCCATGTTCTGAGGAACAGCTTATCTCAGATGAGGTATTCCAGCATAAGATCTTCTCATTCAAATCCTCAGGGCTCCTGTAGAGATTAGACTTTGTAAATTGCCTTTAAGATTATTTTTTTGTCTGCTTTATGCAAGATTTACCTTTTTGCTTCCATTTAATCTATGGTAGCTGAGTCCTGAAACAACACTCTTGCATGTGATACTTCATTGTAGAGCAGTAGAAAACACAGTGCTTCATCCTTTAGAGATTTAAAGCCGGTGATATTTCTGTGCTTGTAGCATACTCTGTGTTGGTTCTTGAGAAAGCATTTTAACTGCAGAGCTGGTGGTGGGCCACTTCTGTGAGTTAGGATTGACATTAGCAGACACAAAGATGTGCTGCTGGTTTGTTACTGGATCACACCTGGCTGGGAGAATTCAGCTGTATGTTTATTCACTTGGAGCTGAGGGTCAGCAGGAGGTACTGAGCAGAGCACATATTTCCCTTCTTTTGGAAAAGTGCTTTTACTGTCACATTGTATCAGATCATCCAGATTAATATCTCAAGTAAATAGTTTTATATCTTTTGTACTATGCAGTTAAAAGCGCAAGCTGTTTAACCTCACTGCTGGAGCAATTAATGGCAATCTGCATTGATGCCCATTTGCTGATATATTTTCAGAACAAACTGTTAAATTAATTACTTTAGTCAGGAATGCTCAAGAAGAGTTAGACATCAAAGTTTAAATTAAGCATTAATAAGAATATAGAAGAAACCATTGAAATTTATGGAAGGTAGTATTTTTTATGTTATTTTATATAAATATATAAGTACACATATGCATACACATAGTACTTCTGCAAAAGAACAGGCTTGTTAATAACAAACTTGTGGCAGCTCTAATGGTTTTTCTTCCAGGAGTGGGGGAAAGGTTTATCGTGCAGATGCAAGGAACTTTCCTTTCTGTGATCATGGCACCAGGATTGGCATTGGCATATGTTCTGCTTCTCTCCATGTTTTCTGCAAAGAAATTAATGCTGAAAGGATTGCTGAAGTGATCTGTGGTGGTGAGAAGGGGATGGACCCCACTCTCCTGTGTGTAAGGGCCACCTCTCAGTCTGAGGGGTTTTATGACAGGTAGTATGTGCAGAGCCTAGCAGTGATCCAGGGATTTTGCACACTGAGATACAAGCTATTGCCATGTGGTCAGAAGATGCTTAATTGAATGAGTATTGTCTCAGCATAGATGTCAGGGTTCCTGGTCTTCAGAGGCCTTTTCACCTCTTTCAGGGTAACAGATTCAGCCTTTTGGGCTTTTCTCAGTTCTCCTGAATCACAGCCAGTTTTGGTGGCTATGTAGACTTAGACCCTAGTCCCGCAGTGGATCTGCAGAGGATTCACTAGTTGGACTGCAGATGGGTAGATGTCTCTGCTCGCAATAATCACATCACAGGATCACGGCCATCATCTGGAGCTTCTAAAAACAGCATTTTCTCATCTGTTTGCCTATCTGATGTATAACACATACTTACATAGGCTGTCACTTTAGGAAGTTTCATCATCTCTTGTGTAGGAGAATGTTGAAATGATGTTTGCACCATAAATGTTCCAGATTCCACACATGCTTTCAGTCACCCAGCACGGTCCTGCAGGAAGAAATATGTGAATACCACTGTCCTGTAGGGTAAAAGTAAAAACAGTACTTACCTCACTGGAGTTTTCTAGCTTATTCTCAGATCTACAAGATCCCAGCTTCCAAATATTGGTGTACCATTCATGTGCTCAAAGTAAAATATCTGCTTTAGCATTTTCATTAGTAGGATGTTAGGC
>WEIS01015517.1:8197-26121 GCA_013389965.1 Todus mexicanus | reverse complement strand
GATTCACCAAGATGACTTAAATCAGGATTAAGGGTGTGAAATGCAGAAGGTAATAGGACCATTTGTCTCCTTCAACTTGCTGAATCAGAGTTTAACCTCAAACTCAGAGTTTAAGCACTAATCACATACTCAAAAACTACAATCTGAATTTTAGGAAGCGTGTATCTTCAGTCTGAGTTAAACTGAAACTACATGCTTGGAGGCAGTCACAACAAAAGGAGCAAATGTAGCCACAGCTGGGATAGGGGTGTTGCTCAGCCTGGCTGTGGGCTCTTCTTGTTGTGTGAACTGGGAACACCAACAGACAGTGTGAGGTTAGCAAGTCTGCAGCCCCATAAACCCCCATTTTGCCCTTCCCTCAGTTATTCCTTGAAATTAATGATTGCCAGCCCAAATACATTTTCTAGCCCCTAACCTCTAGTTACAATATTTTTTAGTCAAAATCTGTGAGCTGGATATACAGACCACAATTTCTCATGTCATCATATTGTGTGGTTAATACAAATTATTATATTAATGTTTTCTACTTTTCTATTACATCTTGTTATTTTGCAATCATATGCTGAAGCAAATTAAGAAATTGAACATCCTGTGTGCAAGATGTATTTGGGTGATATTAACATAAAATAACCTGTCACTCAAGAAAAAGATGGCTCGAGCCAAGTGTGGAGTTTTCTGGGTTCACACACACATCACTGAAGGAAGCTTGCAGTCATACGAAATCCTTCAGTGATATACCAGTATTATTGCGACTTTTGAAGGCTCTGTGACTGAACTGAGGCTTCAAACCACACTAAAGGTCCATGAAAACATGTACTATGTCAGTCCTAATAGGTTCTCAGTATCTCAGCAAGAAGAATAATTGAAAATCAGTCAATATGAAAGCTCTCAGAATGCTGGCTTCAGAGCACAAAGCTTAGGGCACTGGGAACCCGCGAGTGTAAAGACCAAATAGATTTAGTAAAACAAAAAACCACCCTACTTTCTCTACCAAAACTGTTAGTTTTCCAGAAATCAGTACATTCCAGTGTGTTCAAGTTGATTTTAGGCCGACAAAAACAACAATGTACACATTGTTGGCAGGACACTAGCGGTAGGTTTTATGAGAAGTTTTCTGCTGGGCTCCTCAAGAGATGGTTCAACCTTCACCATTTTATGAAATATGTAAGTTTCATAATCATGTTTTAAATCCTTGACTGATGCACAATGTAATTTACATATAAAGAGAAATCTCAGAAAGTTCACAGAGGAGGATTTTTATTGTGGGCTTTCTACCACTCTGACAACTTGGTTGCTAAAGGACATGGACTTTATCGATACAGAGAAGTGTGAAATGACAAAATAATGCTTAGGGAGGGTGTTTTCAGTAATTTTATCCAGTTTTGCTCATACACACAAATCTCCAGGTTGTTTCAGGCCAAGCTCAATAAAGGTTGTGTTTGCAATGAATACATATAGCTGGGCTCTAAGACAGGATAAACATAGATTGCTCAAGGAAAACTTTCTGAATGAAGTCATCTTCTTCTGGTTTGAGAATAAATAGCTCTCATAGACCCTGGTCCATGTAAGATTTCTGCAGGTACACTTTATTTTATTGCACTTTGAAATCTAAAGGACTCCAGGAATGTAAGGTTAAATATGCACGTAAGTCTTCATGAAGCTGGAGCTTTATTTGACTGATTTCTCCTAGGCTGATAATTGAACTCTAAATATCCATAGCTCTTGAAGCAAACATTTCTCCCTAAGGACAAACCTCTTTATTGAACAATAGATCAGAAGTGAGCTTCCACTCTGGAGTTCAAGACAGACCCACTGTAATTAATTCAGTTAGAGCACAGCAATTTGGAGGCAGCAGAAGGATAGGAAATCCCACCCTGTTTCCTAATCTTCCCCAAAGGAACATATTTATTACAAACTCTTAAAATCACCTTTTGATGGTGTTGAACAGCCTGCGAGGGGCCCATTAAGGCATACAAGGCAGACCCATTTCAATCCTTAACACCACTTGAAGATTATCCATTTTAAATGGCCTTGCAGAGCTTATCATAATTTTGCAAACTATTAAGAAGTATTAAAAAGCACTACTGCATCTATCTGATGAGAAACATGGGCTCCTCCAGCCTGCCTTGTAGAAAACAGTGGATTTCTGTTACTGCTTGATGGGGATTCCAGCTGTGGCAATGGTACAGAAACTTCCAAAGCTTCACTGAGTGTCAAGACTGTATTATAGCTACCTAGGTTACTTTGCCTCTCAGGCTGAATGCAGATCTCATTTTCTTTTCTACATGGGTCACTGTAAACCAAACCCAAGACAGCTAACTCACAACTGCCCATTCTTTTCAGGATACCCAGTGACTGATATTTGAAAGCATGTTAGCTTTCCAGAGAGTGGGTGAAACAGAGCCATCTAGCATTTGGCACTTTGAAAAAGTTCTCCAATCTAAATCACTTACAGAAGAGAAAACTAAACCTTTCTGTGGCTCCAGGACCAGCAGTGGCTAGCAGTGGTTAGAGGTCTTCAAACTCATTGATAAAGGCAATGTGAGAATAATCATAGTTTCCAAGGGGGCTCAGAGTGCAGAGTTTACCAGTCTTCCCACGCAAGAGTGGGTGAACTAACCTCTGTTCCTGAAAACCAGTGAGATGCATCATAGCAGCTGCAGTTCTGAAGGTAGATCCCTGACAATGTCTGAAGCACTTCTTTGGATGCTTCAGCTCCACACTGCTCCTAAACGCAGACCACTGCATCATTAACACAATTGGGCTGGAAAAGGAGAGAAAGAAAATGGAGCAGAGTGCAGCCCTCACAAATGTGCAGTGGAAAGAAACTGAAATGCAAGTGTGCCTGGTTGCATGAAACTGTTTGACATGAGGAGAGCTCCAGCTGGCTAATTCCCCCCAACCACTGGCTGAGGAGCATGAGGCAGAAGGAAGGTGGAGGAAAGAGCTGGGCATGCTGTTCGCCTTGTCTGACTGGCTGCTGTCTGTACTGAGCTTGTAGGGGAGATGTCAGCATGGATGGTAGCTGTTGTCTTGCAAACTTGCAGTTGGATAATCTGGCTCCTTCTCATTGTCTCAGTTACCTTCACTAAATGGACGACTGTCACATTTACAAGGCTAAATGCTAAAGGAAAAGAAATGTGAGCTGAGCTCAAGAGAAAAGTCGAGTATTGCTCGTTTGTCCTTCAAAGACAAGAAACCAAGGAGAACAGACACAGCAAACGAAAAAGCATACAAGGAATGGAACAAATGCGGTGGCTTGGAAAAAATGGGGCACTAATTACTCTCCCTTAAACCAGGTAAGCATAGCTCCTCACACAGCAGCACTCATACCACATCTAAAGCCTGACCTGTAACACCAACCTAGGCTTGTGAGCAGAGAGGCGTTCAGGCTGAAATCGAGTAGATAAGAAGTGAGGGGAGGCTGCCAAACTCACTTTCACTGGGGATCAGAAACACAATTCAGTCCAGGTGACATTTTACATATTTTCACCATTGTTTTTGTTTCATTTGTGAAAGCAATTACACAGCCAATTGAACAGTGTAAAGCAACTGCTGCAATAGTCAATATTTCAGTGAGGTACAGCGCAGCTCAGCTTTCCCAGTTAGGATATTCAGGCATAGCCCTATGATATCTGTACCATCCATCACTGACGTTGCCATCTGGCTTACCTGAATCCTCCCCAACTACAGATTGTGCTGAACAAACCTGACCTTTCCTTGGGCTCGTTTTGAGGAAAACAAGGCAATGAAACACCCTGCACTGTCAGTGATATGGACAATATTAGCTGGCATTCTCAGCTCTTAATTGAAGCATGACGGGGGACAGTTAAGTGACAGATGAGGCCAAATACACTGGGTCTTTGGGTGGTCACTTTGATGCAAATAATTGATGGCTCACCCTGTTGAATTACACAGTGTAAACATGTAATATTTGACCCCTGAAGGACTGCTTTGCTTTCATGACACTTCAGCTAAACTACTCTGATTTTTATTGCTGTGGCTGAAGTCAAGCCTGTTTCTCTGGTGTAGTGTGGCACAGGAACTCCTCCTGCCCCACAGGCTGGGGCTGAGCCAGTAGGGCCCATTCTGCTGCCAGGACTGTGGTGGGACAAACTGGTGATACAGGTGATACAGGTGAGTTGCTGAGGTGGCATGACACTGTCAGTAAAGTAGGAGATAACTGCACACACAAGTACACTGGGAGCTGGCAGTAGCGCCTCTGTGTTACCTATGATAAATAGCCTGTGTCACCACAGTAGCTGGTCTCCAGATTGAAGCAGACTTTCGCGAATCAGCAGGGTCAGCATTTGAAAAGCATGTGAATATTGTGCACTTGTAAATATTTGAGCACATCTGTTTAGCTCCGTCTCAAAAACCACTGGGAAAAAACTACTTCACATTGTGCCATGCAATGCTGTTACCCTGCTCTAATTGTCAAATCTGTTGAGTGTTTTCCTCATGCACACAAAAATTAAAAATTACTATCCTCATTCATGATTAATTCAGCTGCAGTGCTGCACTGAGTCACACTGCATTTTTTAAAGTATTAAATTCCACCTCATAATCAGAAGAGTTTTAATTAACTTTTTGCCACTTCCTCTTTTTTCCCTACTTCACTGAGCCTCAGACAATCTCCAAAGTTACTCTCCCTGCAAACATCTCCTCGGATGCTACCAAGAGAGTGGATGGAGTGCCAAGCTGGGACTGTGAAAATCACCTGCACCAACCAAAAATTATTTGCCTCTTCCATGGCTCTCTGCTACAGACTTGAGGTCAGTTGCCTGCCTGGGCGCAGCTCGTGTGGCCAAGGTTTGACAGAGATCTAATCCATGGCATATGTCAGTTCTCTGGTAGGACCATCTGGCTAGTATTTCCCTTCAGCCCAAATCTTCTAGCAGATATGGAACTGGCCTTTTATATTAAACCTTTAGGGATGTGAAACAAAGGATTTCAGAGGAGTAATATTCCCACCTGTATGTCTATCATTTTCTGTAAAAGCATCTACCCTCTTTCCTGCATCTGGTGCATCTCAGGATTGCCCCAAAGTGCTCACGCACTTATAGGTTTGCAGAGGCACTTTTCAAGAAATGACACATATGCAGGTAGGAAGAGGCATATTGCCTCTCTTCCTCAAGCTGACCCTGATGAGAAGGAAGGAAACAGGTTATTAAATCTCATTAACTCCAGAACAGAGCAAAAGAACAGCATGGGAAGAGACCAATAGGAGACTCAGGTCCCTTCCAAAGGCTTCATGAACCTTTCTGGACAGCTATGATTTTTTTAGACTCAACTTCGAAGTGATTAAAGAGCCAATAGACAATTGGGCTTGAGCAGGTTTGGATCTTGATATAGGAGTTTTCCTCGTGAGCAGCAAGTACAGAGAAAAGCAGCAGGAGCCCCCCTCCCTGCCTCTGCCCCTACAGGACCCTGATGAAAAACTGCCTCAGCAACACAACCATACTGGTCTCTAGATGGCTTTTCCTTGCAGGACCAGCACTTACTCAGCAGATCTCCTTAAGTTTTTCTGACCTTGGCAATATCACAAGAGTCGCATTTTCACATGGCTGAATTGTTCCTGAACAATTTCTCTGACGTATTAGGCACAAACATGCTTTCTGTCAACACTGGGCATGTCTAATCTCTCCACCTGCTTTCTCCCCCAGCAGTTATATTTGGTATCTGTTGCGTGGAAAATCCCACTTCTTTCTATAGTTTAGTAGCAAATTCCCACTGCAGGCTAAGGGTGCAATCACTCTGTGGAGGAATGGGGGCCAGTAGGGTTAAATTTACTTTACTTTCCCCAAGAAAAAATCTTCCTGGACCCCCGATTTATATTAACTAGTACTACTGACTGGCATTCTCTCTAAGGGATGTCACATCACAGAATCACAGAATGTTAGGGTTTGGAAGGGACCTCAAAAGATCATCTAGTCCAATCCCCCCACTGGAGCAGGATCACCTAGATCAAGTCGCACAGGAACTCATCCAGACAGGTTTTAAATGTCTTCAGGGAAGGAAACTCCACAACCCCCCTGGGCAGCCTGGGCCAGGCTCTGGCACCCTCACTGTAAAGTTTTTTCTCATGTTTAAGTGGAACGTCCTGTGTTCTAGCTTATACCCATTGCCCCTTGTCCTATCACTGGACGCCATCGAGAAGAGTCCGACTCTATCCTACCGACACTTGCACTTTATGTATTTATGAACATTAATGAGGTCCCCCCTCAGTCCCCTCTTCTCCAAACTAAAGAGCCCCAGCTCCCTCAGCCTTTCCCCAGAAGGGAGATGTTCCACTCCCTTTGTCATCTTTGTGGCTCTGTGTTGGACTCTCTCAAGCAGTTCTGTGTCCTTCTTGAACTGAGGTGCCCAGAACTGGACACAATATTCCAGATGTGGTCTCACCAGGGCAGAGTAGAGAGGGAGGAGAAGCTCTCTTGACCTACTACCCACACCCTTCTAATACACCCCAGGATGCCATTGGCCTTCCTGGCCACAAGGGCATGTTTCTGGCTCATGGTCATCCTGCTGTCAACCAGGACCCGCAGGTCCCTTTCTCCTACGCTGCTTCACAGCAGTTCAGTCCCCAACCTATACTGGTATCTGAGGTTGTTCCTGCCCAAACGCAAGACTCTACATTTGTCCTTCTTATATTTCATTAAATTTCTCCCTGCCCAACTCTCCAGCCTATCCAGGTCTCACTGAATGGCAGCACAGCCTTCTGGTGTGTCAGCCACTCCCCCCAGCTTTTTGTCATCAGCAAACTTGCTGACAGTGCACTCTATTCCCTCATCCGAGTCGTTAATGAATATGTTGAATAGTACTGGTCCCAGTACCGACCCTTGGGGAACCCCATTAGATACAGGCCTCCAACTAGACTCTGTCCCATTGACTGCTACTCTCTGGCTTCTCTCCTGCAGCCAGTTCACAATCCACCTCACTACCCACTCGTCCAGACCACACTGCCTCAGTCTAGCCATGAGGATGCTGTGGGAGACTGTATCAAATGCTTTACTGAAGTCAGGATAAACCACGCCCACTGCTTTACCATCATCTATCCACCTGGTTATGTCTTCATAAGAGGTTATCAGGGTGGTCAAGCATGACTTCCCTTGGTGAAGCCATGTTTGCTACCCCTAATGACACTCTTGTCCTTGATACGCCTAGAGGCAGTGCCAAGGACAAGTTGTTCCATCACCTTTCCACGGACAGAGGTGAGGTTGACTGGTCAATAGTACCTGGGTCCTCCTTTTTACCCTTTTTGAAGATCTGAGTGAAATTTGCTTTCCTCCAGTTCCCAGGCACCTCTCCTGTTCCCTGTGACTTACCAAGGATGATGGAGAGTGGCCTAGCAATGACTTCTGCCATCTCCCTTAGCACTTGCAGGTGCATCCCATCAGGATCCATGAACATTACGGATAAGATACAAGCAATAGGAAAATGGAAAGCAAACAGAAAAGGGAGCAGGATCAAACTAGCATTTCATTATGGGTATTTCTGACAGTGGTTTGTTGCATATTTGAACACAGAAAAACGGGTAGTAGCCATTCACCAGCTCTAAACCAAAGGGACATGGGACACTGCAAGAGCAAAGGTAATGTTGATTTGCTGCTCACACTGACCCTTTGCAATGTCCTTCTGTGTCCCTTTAAGGATTGCTGTGGAAGCTCTCTAAGCCTCTGGAAGAAGCTGGGAATCCTGTCACTACTTGAGAGGATAAAGTGTGGTTATATTTGATATATATGAGGTCAGAAGACACATAGAATCATAGAATATTTAAGGCTAGAAAANGGCTGTCAATCAGCACTCCCAGGTCCCTCTCTGCCGGGCCGCTCTCCAGCCACTCATCCCCCAGTCTGTAGCAATACATGGGGTTGTTGCGGCCAAAGTGCAGGACCATGCACTTGGCCATGTTGAATCTCATACCATTGTCCTCAGCCCAATGACCCAGCCTGTCCAGGTCCCTCTGCAGCATCTTCTTCACCTCCAGGGTATTGACATTGCTCCCCAACATGGTGTTATCTGCAAATTTACTAACGGTAGACTCGATCCCCTCATCCAGGTCATCAATAAAGATGTTGAATAGAGCTGGGCCCAGGACTGATCCCTGGGGGACACCACTGGTCACTGGACACCAACTGGATGCTGAACCATTCACAACCACTCTCTGCACCCGGTCATCCAGCCAGTTTCTAACCCAGTGAAGGGTGCACTTGTCCAAGCCATGGGCTGCCAGCTTTTTTAGGAGGATGCTGTGGGAGACTGTGTCAAAGGCTTTACTGAAGTCCAGATAGACCACATCTACAGCCTTCCCTTTGTCTACCAGGTGGGTCATCCAGTCGTAGAAGGAGATTAGGTTGGTTAGGCAGGACCTTCCTTTCCTAAACCCATGTTGGCTGGGCCTGATGCAAGTACAGCCATGGGTCTCAAATGTACAATGTGTGTGTAATTGTCGGTTCTAGTCTGTTTTGAATAGATCAAGGTAAAATAGAACAGGCAAAACTCCAGGTACTCAGATATATCCTGAATTTGTCAGGATGAAGAACAACATCCAGCTATCTGCCTGCCACCCGTTTGAAAGTGCTCAGCAATCCTGCATCTTCAGTATGCAGGCTAGTCTCAAAAGGAAAATCACATTACCAATTTCTCCTCAGAACTTAAAAGAAACAGGTAAAAGCAAAGCTGAATCCACAGATTTAAAGGAATAGTTCTTTCCAAACAATGTAATTCTTATTAATTCATCTTCAGCCATCCCTCTTCTGCTAGAGGTTGTCCTTCTCACCAGCCCAGCTACTCAGTCTCATGCCATATACAGTTTTTCTGCCTTACCACTGCCAATTGCTCATTAGTGCTGCCCCAGAGGCCAGTGCTTGGCACAACTGGACTGTCACCAGCCTGTTTGTGAATCTCAGCTGTCCTGCTCAATCACCTTCTCTACTGTAAGTGTCTGTGCACCATGGATGGTGGCTTTAAAACCAGGAGGTTTTGTTTATTTGGTTGATTTTCCAGGTATCACAAAGTTCTATATTTCTCCTGCTTTGGGATACAGAGGTGCTTTGGCTGCTATTAGATCTCTGATGGCCCTCTTCCCAAACAAGTGTTTTTCCTTCAGAAGCCATGAATGTAGAACATGCAGAATCATATAGTATCTGCAAAGAGAACATGTTCATGCATGAAACACCATTATACTTTACCAAACACCCTCAAAGTCAAGAAGAGGATACAGGATGTGACTGCACTCTGGATAAGCTTATGAAAGGGGTAAGTGCAGCATAAGACAGCTAACAAAACTGTATCAACAGGCTCTTCATGGGTTTCCCTACTGTTCAGCATTGATAGGTTATAATGGATAAGCAGATGGAGAACTCCCTGCAGCAAAATGAAATTGGTAGACCCTCTGGCGATGTTGAAGGATAAAATAGGATACTCCAGAAATAGCCAGGTAACCAAACAGGAGTTAAACACATCTGCTTGGAATAATTTTCAGCCATTTTTTGGTCATAAAAGGCCATCATTAACATCTGAAGCTAACAAAAGCTTTTCACTGGGTCTGAAAAAGGAAATACGGAAATGTTCTTTACCTCTTCTTTAATATATTTTTTCTATGTCTTCTACTGTCTCTGCACCTGTCTGTGTTGGGGTATGGGATAAGGGCTAACAAAGTAGAGGTCAGAAAGGAGTAGGAGGAAGTATATTCAGAAAGGAGCATGCAAAAACAAATAATAAAGAAAGAACAGAACCACAAAACTTGAGATCTTTCAACTGCCATTATTTTCCCTGAATTTCACTGAAACCATTCAGGAAACCAAAATATTAGTCATTTTCTCTCCAGAGGTTTTTGAAACATTTCCAACATTCTTCCCCAGCCTGGTTTCTCCTGTCTCCAAGCCATTGTGATGAGTGGTGCCGGAGAAACTGCTCCACTTGAGTGGGAGCTGGGGAAGAGGCCATCACACTATCCGAGGACACATCGCTCAGATTAAGGTCTTAGCAGGAATGCACTGATCACTCTGTCATCTCAGTATTATCTAGTATAGGATGCATGATATAATCTAGACAACTGGCAATAGAAACATCTGATGGGCTGAATATCTTGAAAGAAAAACTCAAAACCTCAGGAGCTTCTCTGTCTAGATCAGCCCACTGCAATGCATTTGCTGTATGGGCTTCTGCGTACATCTTGGCTGTAAGAGGTGAACACGCTAATTTAATACAGGGGACGGATGTACGGAGTTGTGGGACCTCCCCAGCACCTTGCCTGGGTCCAGGGCTTGAGAAGGTTCCCTTGCTACTCCCTGGAGGACACAAGTTAGTGAAGAGGATGCTGGACTTGTAAAACCAGAAAGACATGCTGCCCTATAGAGCTCTGTGAGCACTGATCTGAACAGCTTGTGAACCATTACTATCTAGAAGTGTCAAGAAAGATTAGAACAAACATCAAGCAAAGATGAAATAAACAGCTATTGTATGAGAAGAAATGGATTTTCAGTTTCCACAGTAAATAAAATAATGTGCTGTCTTAGTCAGTGCCCCTGTGATGGTACTGTTCACAGGATTTTTACTGGCAAGCTGCCATACTTACTTTCATTTATCTGCCTCAAAGCACCGTTTCAAAAAGTGCAAAAGCATGTTGTTGATAGAGTAGATTGTTTATAGCTGAATTGAGTATTTCAGAACAACATGCATTGTAATAAAGTGGGGGAAGGGATGAGGAAGACAGCACAGCTGCAGCTTCTTGAATCCTTTGTCAAAAATCAATGCCAGAAAGCTGAGACGTATTAGTTCTGTCTCAGGAAATGCAATATGCAGCCCCCTCGCAGCTCCGCTCTGTGACAAGTGCTAACAAAGGCCCATGGTACTGCCAAGGCTTCCCCAGCACCTTGCACCAATGGTGCTGGCACCCCATGATGGCTGAGTAAGGGATGGCACCCCACTCCCTGACAGCTCCTTGGTGGCCAGCAGAGCCTGAGGACCCCTCATTCCTGTGCACCATCACAGCTCTGCTGCTGCATGTAGCTGATGTGGAGCATGGGATACAGTAACTCCTCCAGCAATCTAAATACCATGTTGGAGTGTGGAGAAAGAGAGAGAGGAAAAAAAAATAAAAGAGAAGGGTATTAAAAATAATCATGTAAATAAACCCACAGTGTTTCAAGAGCAGATTGCAGACCTTATCACTGGATTGACAACCTGCCACTGCTGGAGTAAGAAGCCAGGGCAGCCCATTGCAGGTAGCAAGTGGTGGCTGAAGGAGAAAGGCAGCTTGTCCCAGTTCAACAGTCTCCCTTGCACTCGCAGCATCTTTAAAAGGACAGCAAGCCACATAGACTAGTTCTCCATGATGAAAAACAGCATGAAAAGTACATGCCTCTGGAGGTTTCCACAGCTAACAAGGGCTGGTTTCCTCAGCACAAACCATAAAAGGTTGATGAGCGAGGACTTCAGTTCCTCTGAGACCATTGCATCTAAACAAATAACAGACTGGGAAAAAAATACTACAATTAAGGTAAAAAGAGAACATGTCTTTATGAGAGGATAACTAGCTGCTACCCAGTTTTAGAGGATGCAGGGAGAATGTAAGGGTCTCCTCCAGCCCCACAGCAAGAGACAGCAGCTTTTCTGGTCTGTATTCCTGCAGCTTACTGGAGATAACAGGGGTGGTATTGTCTCTGCCCTGGCAGCAGAGTGTACTGGACCATGGGTACTGGGAGATATGTAGCCTTTGCTTTCTTCCTCAGCCCAGCTTCCCAAGCAACCTACCCCATGCTGGACAACACTGCATGGGGTTGCTCTGTCACTTGCTCCTGGCTGTCTGGGCCCTATACTGGCCTGGGAAACTGCTGCACTGGACTGGGACACCTCAGCTGCGTAGGTGCCTCTCACTTTGCCATGTCCCCCTTGACTGGTGCAGCTGACACAAAATGCCCTTGGGATGCTCAATATTGAGCACAGTTCTCTCAGGCAGCATAGGCTTTCAGAAGATATTGCAGTTCCTCAGCTCCCTTTGTCAGCAGGAGCTCCTGGAGGCACTCAGCACCCCGAAGGAGCGCTTGATCCCTCTCTGAATCAAGCCCTATTAGCATATTTCCAGGCATTTACAGATGCCATATTTTCTACATTAATATTTAACCCACCAAGTCTTTCAAAGCCCATCTTTCCAAACCTCAAGTTCCCAGATGCTTTTTAATGCCCTTCTCAATAGTGCAATAAAAGTCTATTTTATTACTTCCATGAATTATTATCCTGATTTGTAATTTGCCAGACTTTTTTAAACTTCAAAATCCATACTGTATTTTCCCACACACAAAAAAAAAATTAAAAAATTGCTGTGTGTTACACATTTTTCACTAACAAGCTGAAGCCTAACATTTAAATAGATACAATGATTTTTCTGAGAGGGCACAGTATCTTTGTCACATTGTCAACAAAGTTGTTTCATGTCACCCCAAGTCATGTTCAAAGGTTTTCCTGGAATTCAAAGGATAACCCGAAACAATTTGTGGAAGTCTGGAAGCAAAATGAAATGGTTATGAATTCTTCTGAACTTTGATGTAACGTAAACTTCCAGGATGGTTTATAGGCGTAGTTTTTATTTTTTCTAAGTTAGCATCTTGGTTATCTGGAATGCAGATGCTGGGCAAATTCAGAAGCTCTGGAATGCCTGCAAGCTGTGCACCCTATGCAGTAGACGCCAAAAATAATGGAGCAAAAGACACTCAAGATCTCATCCAGCATCTACTGAACTCAACAAGGGCCCTTTTATTGGGTTGACCTGTGGATGAAGCCTTCAAAGAATACACTCCTTTCAAGAAACTAGAGATACAATTGAATTCAGAACACACAAATTAGGTGGGTCATATCAAAGAAAACAGACATTAAAAAGGTGACCTCAAAGCCAATCTTAATGTACTAAGAATATTTAGACAGGGCAAGACTTCTAAAGACATGAAGCTGGTGTTGTCCTACTTCTTTTAACACAGGCTGCCCAAGAAAGTGCAGCTCTGTTTTATTAAGAATGGCTGATCTATCAATGTGAAGATGGAAACACCCACTTGTCACCCAGTGAGAAATGAGGGTTTAATACTTATGACTCACAAAAGTGCCTTCCACTGGAATCTCAGTGGTAAGTTCTGGAAAAGCAAAAGTGAAAGTTGTTTGAAATGGTTTGCTTCTTTCTCCTGCAGATCTATTGAAAATGAAGGGACAAAACTTCTCTGGAGTCAGTCTGTAATGGCTCAGAGCTGGCCACCACTTTGTGCATAGTACTCTGCTGGCAACTTGATTGGCAGGAGGCCAAAAGCTTTTATTTTTCTATGTGGAAGCATGGCATCACATTTCCCATAGGTGCAGGCTATGTCATCCTGGAATGAGTAGCTTGACTACTCATGGGGAACTTGCAATATCTGAAGATTAAATGCTTGAATCCTGGAGCTTTTAAACTTATATGTGTTGAACAAATCCGAACCAGAGATGTGAGAATGTCTTCACTGGAGAACCTGGACTGAGGACTGAGTGAAAAAAGTGCTATACTTTCCGCAGAGTTTTCAAAGGATCCTATTCTGCCACGGGACAGATCCACCTTGCAGTAGACCTTTCAAGGCTTATTTTCAGGTGAACGAGAGCTTTAGATATTAAACTGTCCTCAGAGAGGAATGATACCTACTGATGTAAATTAATTTCAACAGAGCATATGTGCAGGCAGGTTCTTCACAGGAGCAGGGGCTCTGTTCCACTGATCCTGCTTGCTCTGCTTTGGGCCCCTTCAACTACTCCCTTTGCAAGGCCACTTAAAATTCACAGTGAAGCTGAGCTCCATCTAATTGGACAGATGCTTGATTTGTGCCCAGGCTTTCTCTCTTGTCATACTTAACTCCTCTCCTCTCATCCCCTTGGTACCCCTTGGGCTTTCCCAGTTGTTAAATAGGATCTTCTCACCCACTAACTCCTACACAATTATTTGTTTGCAAAACTTAGGAAGAGACGTAGAAGTGGATTCCAGAGTTAACAGGAGAGATCTGTTTCTTCCTACAAATGCTATGTGGAGTTCAAACCTTCTTTGGGAAGATCACATGACTTTTGCAAGTTTCTAATTAGCCTCATACTCCACCTAGGACATAAGAAAGATGCACATCTACACCACAGGTTGAAACATGAGGATGCGCAGGGACAGTACTGCCTCAAACTATCACATATCTTAAAAAAACTTCCAAAGGTGGTGAGAGAGAATTGTGAAAGCCTGCGAGAAAAGTAAAATGCATTATTTTAAAGGTCACTGAGAAGGAATTTGGAGAGTTGCTCATGTGTTATTCAGCGCAGGTAACCATGGTCTTCACTCCAGAGGTCCTACCAGCAGAAGATTGCTATTGAAACCCAGTCAGTCATGTTCCCCCTTACATCCCTTCCATCACTTCCCTGGGCTAATCCAAGAGCAGAAACCTGCCTATCTGCAGAGCAAGTAAAGCGCTTGTGAGCAAGTACAGGGATGAGATGCAAGAGTCCAGCTTAGTACCCAACAGCATGTGTATGTGATCAACGGCCTCTGTGTGGCACTTACCTTCTGTGTATTTCCCAGGGCTGTGACAGCATTACCTTTTCTGACGAAATATCATCATCACGTGTAAACATCAGTGACAGGCATTAATTCCAGACAATGGCTTTAATCAACAATTGAACATTAATAATCATAGACCTTGAGAATTAACACAATGAGACACTTGTACTTAACCACTAAAGAGTACTTCTTATAAAGAAAATCTTCTCCTTTTGTTCCTTAAAAGGTCAAAGTCTTCTTTTGTCTATTTGACAAGGAGAAAAACCACACACAGTAGAACATATCTAGACTGCTTTATATGGCTTAAATTATTTCCATCCATGCCTAAAAAACATTCCTTTCCAAAGATGTGCACCAAGTTTTTGTATGTGATCTACAGCTCCTAGAGTCTCTGTTCCTTAAATTATTAGGTTAGCTGCTGAAAGCAGCAATCAAATTTCACTGTTAATCTTAAAAGCTAATCTTTTTTATTGACTTCCCAGTCGATAAACTTGTAGCTCTGAAACTGCTTTCAGGTTTCCTTGAGTAATAAGAGGGTTTGTGTGTACCTGTGTATGTATTTGAAGCTGCTAATTTCCTTCATGAGTAAGTTGCCCTTGCAGGTTAAAACTATGAAACAATTAGCATTTTCTTCTGGTGCGGGGTTCTATTTCCACAGGAATAAGAGCAAGGCTTGAGCTGATTGGACTTGGGGAATAAGTTCAGGACCCTCATCTGGTCACAATTTATGGGAGAAAGGATAAGAGAGGGAGATGGTTAGCCTTTTTTTTAAAAAAAAAAAAAACCCATAGTGGATGTAGTCCTGTCCCTATTCTTGAATTCAAATCTAAGCCAGAAAACTAAAGAATAGTTAAGCATCACACAGATTTATCTTTCCTCAGCTCTAGCCAAAGAAAGGGGAATGAAGGACACACCAGATGTCTCAGACTACTTCAAGTTGCTGTGAACCAGTTTGGCTGTATTCAACTGAGCACAAGCCCTGCTCACAAGTCTCCTCTCACTCATGCCAGTAACCAGCAACATGGGACCCCCTAGAAGACCCAGCATCATCTCAGCAAGAAGAGGACACAGTATGGGAGAAGAAAAACAGGTCTGTTCTTAGCTTACGTGCTATATCAAACACTAAAATATAAATAGCTCTCCAAGCAGCAGGGAAAACATGGAGGCTTCCTTGGCTTTGTAATTTGTGGTGGGATTTTCTTGTGCAAGTTCTGACTGAAGTGCTTCCCACTGGTGGGGGGTATTCAGACTACTGCTCAGGGAGCAGCCCTTCCCTCGGCAGCAGGATTAATGCTTTTTCTCTTTGTCCATCAGCAGTTTCATACAGTCTGCCAGAATTAAAATCTTTACCTTTCATAGGCACAGCTCAAGCTTAACAAAGGCCAGCCTCTGGGTTCAAAAGGTGCTGGGGGAAATTTTCCCCTCCTTTACTACACATGAAGTTTCCTCTCTGTCTGGACAGTGCACTGCTATCCAACCTCCAGCTGCACCAGGAGACCACAAACATCTGAGCACTTCTCACATCTAGTGTGGAGCAGAGGGCAGCTCTCACCGCCTGTGCAAGCCAGGATATGCTGCAATTCCCAGCCTCACATTTCTGCTCAGGTTTCAGGTGGGCCTGTTCCCTGCCTGCTCTTAGCATGTACAGCAAGCTTCATGCTCTTAACATTTCCCAGAAATTCAAAGTGACAGAACCGGAGGTATTGCAATCTGGAACTCTTAACTTTCGTAAACTGGTGAGAATACTGGAATGTGCATGTTCCTTATTTAACTACTCCACCAGCTTTTCTTATATGCTGCTCGGCACAGCCATTCAGGATACATATTAGACAACTAACATCTGGACTGAATATCTATTAGGACCATATGCTCTACTCAGCTACAGCATCATGTTATAGATTGGGAAAATCCAAACCAAATGGAGATATCAGAAACTTTCAAGGCTAAAAAATAAAGTAATTTTCATTTTCCCAGCCCTGATGAATATGGTATACTGGCCTGTGCTCAGTGTCTCGTGCGAAAGTCTCATTGTAGAAACAACCTGACTTAAAAAAACAGCTTGTGGTTGAAAGTGAATCTATCTTGATGATCTTCCCCCTGGTAAAGTTTTTGAGTGAGGCAATGCTGAATGCCTCTCTCTCCTAAATGAGAGTGAACAGTAAGAGAACCAGCCTTCACTTTCCTGTCAATACTGTATGATGGTGTTTTCAAGGTGGGTGCAATAGTTTCCAGTTTCACCCCAAGAGGACTCTCCTCGTTTATGGTGGAAAAGGTTGTATGTGCCCTAAATGGCTGTGCCTGGCAAGGTACTGCTTACATAAACAGAAGCAGTTCTTACCATAGTACCATAAAAGCCCCTCAAGATGGCTGATGAAGAACGAAATAGAATCATAGAATAGACTTACGGAATTAACATGGTTGGAAAAGACCATAGAGATCATCAAGTCCAACCTGTAACCTGTTACCTAACCTATCACCAACTTGTTACCCAATATCATCCCATCATCTAAATCATGTCACATCTTCTTAAACACATCCAAGGACAGTGACTCCACCATAGGAGTGACTCCACCCTGGGCAGCTTATTCCAGTGGGAAATCACTCTCCCTGTAAAAAAGTTTTTCCTAATATCCGGTTTAAACCTCCCCTGATGCATCTTAAGACTGTGTCCTTTCGTTCTGTCACTGGTAGCCTGACAGAAGAGACCAACCCCCAACTGGCTACAACATCCTTTAAGGTAGTTGTAGAGGACAATGAGGTCTCCCCTGAGCCTCCTCTTCTCCAAGCTAAACTCCCTCAGGCATAAACTCTTCTCCAGGCATGACTCTCTCACTACTGAAAAATGAATCAAAAGCACTGAGTAGCTAAAACCATTTTGTACATGAAAGGAAGATGGCAGGAGTCTCTTTAACTGGATTTGAGACCTGATCAAGACAAAATTATAGATTGCCACAGTCTCACAAATATCCCATGTAGGAAGATACATCTTAGTGCTTTTGCAATGCAACAGGTAAAGCCCTAAGTCACAAGAGGCCAAATGTGTTCTTTAGGTAACAACATTATTTGTACCTACTCAAATTTCCTGTGACCAACTCAGGGAAAAAAAAAAAGGCTTGACTGGGGCAAGGAGAACTAAATACTGTGGCTTCATGGTACTGCTACCACTACAAATCAATGTGCTTTGGGGCAGTGTACATCTTAATAGTGTCTTGGGCCCCAGATAAAGGGATTTCTACCAACTTAGTTGGGACACCAGGGGAACCATTGCCTTTTATCAAAGCAATATCCATAGTGTATATTCCAGGTGAAAATGACAATCCTTCAAAATAACAACCCCCAAATAATTTTGCAAGAGAAAACCACTCCATTTTCCACT
>WEIS01015516.1:0-14626 GCA_013389965.1 Todus mexicanus | reverse complement strand
TAAAAAGAGCTGAAAATAATTCTTAGTGTAACTGATAATCTGTTTCTGATCAGGCGACTTAAGCACTGCATTCTTCCTCTCTAGTGATCAAAATCCACCCCAAGTAGTAATCCCTTCTTTATAAGAGATATCAAATCCCCTCCAACCATTCTCTGTTGACAAAAAGCTGCAGGCAGCCTTCTGCATCCCATAGATGAAACAAGGTCTCAGACTCTAATTTCTGAAGGAGTTTCGGAGGCCATGCATTACTTGGATTATTCTGCACCCAGCTGGATTGGTCTCTCCTCTATTTCATTCCTTTTCCTGGACAAATTATCTCCCAATGATTTGTACATATTTTCTGCCATCTAATTAGAACAGATCTCTTCAAACCTTTTCTCCCTTCCTTCTGTAAAATGTCACTACCACCTATGGAATATGGGTTCAGCACAGGAGCTCGAGATTCTCAAGTGACTTATATTTCTGTCACTTGAAGGCTTTCACACACAGCATGCCCTGAGAATACTTTAGAAGCTATTTAGAACAACAAAGCTTTTCACGTCCTTCTGATCTCATTAATTTTTAACAAAAGTGGAGAAAAACTTAACTGCTGTTTAATGTCAGTCAGGCAGAGAGCATCAACACCATGTAGCCTGGGAAGAATCAACAAGAGACCTGTATTTTGACTAATAACTCCAGTGCTCAGAAATCAGAGCAAAAATTCTTATTTAAAATTAAGGTTAAGTTTATGGCTAGGTCCTTTATTCACCTGCAACTAGGAAAAAGCTGATACATCACACAGATGTGATGCATACAGAGCAGGTATCAGTCAAACTTTGGAGATAAACATCTTCTGTGCTTGCTGTGATACCAGAAATTAAAAGCCAACTGACCAACATTGCCCAGAATTAAGGTATAATTCGTGTGCGTGTGTTCGTAAAATACAGCACTTTTTGAATCACTGCATCAGTTCATAAGATTATGTTGAATTTAAGATTTTCTAGCCTCAAAAGAAAGTACTTGTGTTTAGATAAAAGTAAAATCAATAACTCATGAGAATAAAGAAAAAAAATCTTCTCTCTTTTTTTTCTTCTTACAGTTCCTTCTTTTACCTGACTTAAAAGTCCCATAATATTAAAAAAAATAATTTGAAGGTGTGTTGTTGCTTTCTAAGTAGTTACCAATATAAAAAGCCTCTCTTTTTTCCTACCAAAGAATCATTACAGCTTCAGCAAGTAAAATGGCTCAGGGAATACAAGTTTTCCTTACTTCTGCCATGCAGAGAAGAAATTTGATTTTTATGCTGACTTTCTTGTAATTATTGTGATAATGTAACAGCTCACTGAGTTACCTTCACGCATTTCAAGACTTTTTTCATTTTTCAGGGAAAAGTAAAGAAAGATCAGTTTGATAATTTAGCCTCGTGGTGGATACCTGCTAGGTGCTGAATGCTTTCTGGAAAATTAGAGAAATGAACAGGGAGACTGTGCTGAAACTAGACAAGAACTTACAGCTATGGAGGAGTCAGTGTTAATTTATGAAGAAGGAAAAAAAAAAGAATAAAATAACATTTAAAGTGAAGTTAACTATTCTCCTAGGGCACTTACAATATCAGAATGTTCCTAATAAACAGGGTTGTTCTGGTCATCAGTGGTCTCTGGCAGGGACCTCAGTCTTCAGTTCCTTTTGTACCGAAGATGAGTAAGGAACACCCTTTTGTGCCTGATTTCATCTATCAGTTCAATCTTGTTCTCCTTCTTTGAAGTCAGAATTATCTAATTTCTCAGCTAAATCAAATGTCAAGTTTCTGGTTTTTATTAGAAGAATTGTATAAGACACACTGAACATTCAGTGCTTCAGCAGACTGTTTATCTTTTTGTCTCATTGATTTTGCAGACAGTTTTTCATTCAATGTCCCTTTTTGCTTTGAGATGCCCACTGTGTTGTAGTGTTCTGGGGTTTTTGCCTTTTTTTTTTCACAATGCCAAAATAGTATCTCAGCAAGCTTTGAGATGTGCGCTTTATTATAACAGGGAAATGTGTCCCTGTCATGCATGTGATTTTGGATTGTTTTGTCTGAGAGGGAATGGAGGTCAGATCAAATATATCACATCAAACCTACAGGTTCCAGAGAGGATGCCTTAGCTTTGTCTGGCTTTCAGATGAAATGGCCTGTTAATTTAATGCAAAACCGGAATGCCAAATAAAAAATGCTTCTTCAAGGACCTATAGATTATGAAGCTGAATTTCTACACTGAAGATGCAGCATCAACAGAAATCTCACTACATAACCCCCCAGACTGCACTTTACCAAGATATACATTATACAATGAATACTGTCTCGCTCTTGGAAACTGTCATTGCTTAGGTTCTTATCTAGGGTGTTTTGTGATTCAGAAATCACTGGATGAATCATTAACTTCATAAAGGCCTTTTTCATGTCACCCAAAGTACAGGAGCACTTAATCCACAGACAAAACTACAATCCTTGATTTCACAATTTCCTGAACTAACAACTGAAACTACCCTAATGAGTCGGGGTGCTAATGAGAAAATCAAACAGAAGCTTCAGTGTTACCGAATCGGGTTGAAAATGCTATTTCAGTCACTCAAAGAAAACTGATGTTCTCCCTCATTTCATCTATAAACTGGTATAGTATGCCAAAAGTAACTTCTCTCAGGTTTTGACTTATGGTGGGCTTGAGGGTATGTTTGGGACCTAGATGAGTTTGGTCAGATTGCTCCTAAAATCCTTCAAATGTTAAAGGACCGTGGTGGGTTGACCCTGGTTGGATGCCAGATGCTCACCAAAGCTGTTCTATCACTCCTCATCCTCACCTGGACAGGAAAGCAATGGGGGGAAAAAAAAAAAAAAAAAGGAATAAAAAAAAAAGAAAAAAGAAAGAAAGAAACTGAAAGGCTTGTGGATTGAGATAAAGATAGGGTGAGATCACATACCAGTTACTGTCACAGGTAAAATAGACTCCGAATAGAATCAGATCAGAGCAGGGTAATAAGAAAATTAAATATTAAAACCACCTTCTTCCCATCCCTTCCTTCTAGTTGGGCTCAGCTCTGCTCCCTGTTTCTCTGTCTCCACATCCCCAGAAGTGCAGCGGGAATGGGGAATGGGAGTTATGATCAGTTAACCGCTTGTCTCTCTGCTCCTACCTCCTCACACTCTTCTGTGGTCTAGGATGGGGTCTCTCCCATGCCAGACAGTCCTTCACAAACTTCTCCAACATGAATCCTTCCCATGGGCTGCAGTTCTTCACAAACTGCTCCAGCACAGGTCCCTTCCATGGTGTGTAGTGCTTCAGGAGCAAACTGCTCCAATGTCGGTCCCCTGCAGAGTCTTAAGACCTGCCCACAAAGCTGCACCAGCATGGGCTGTTCTTTCTTCATGTGTCCACAAGTCCTGCCTCCTCCAGCACAGGTTTCCTATTGGGTCACAGGCTCTTTCAGCCGCATCCACCAGCTGCAGCATGAGGTCTTCCATGTTCTGTAGGTGGAGATCTGCTCCACTGTTAATCACCATGGGCTACAGGGGGACAGCCTGCCTCACCATGGTCTTCACCATGGACTGCAGGAGAATCTCTGCTCTGGCACACAGAGCACCTCCTCCCCCTCCTTCTTCACTGACCTTGGTGTCTGTAGAATTGTTCCTCTCACATATTCTCCCTCCTCTCTCCAGCTGCGATTTCTGTCATGCAGGGGTTTTTTTGCCCTTCTTGAATATGTTATCCCAGAGGCACTATCACCATAGCTGATGGACTTTGCCTCGGCCATTGGTAGGTTTATCTTGGAGCTGGCTGGCATTAGCTCTATTGGACACAGGGGAAGCTTCTACAAAGCTTCTCACAAAGCCCCCCTGTACAATCAAAATCTTGCCATGCAAATCCAAAACAAGGAGAAATTTTAAAGGAGAAAATTTGAAGAAGTTTACATCTTTCAAAGAACTTAACACAAAGACAGTAAAGGAAAAAACATAATGAAATGCAAACATGGCACAGAAGTATATTAATATAGCACAATATAGAACTCATACTGAAACTGATTAGAAAAAAAAAAAAAGAGCTCCAACACTGCAGTGTTTTATTTTTTTAATTCCTAAGTAACAGTACGAGATTACCAACCTGGTATTGGATAAAAATAACTTTCAGAGGCTAAATCTTCAGAGAGTGGTGTTACATTTTCGTTCAGTCCAACTAGAAATGTTGTTGTATAAGTGTCACAAAGGATTTATCAGTCTCTTGATACTTATCTTGCATCTTCATTTTAAGTTAGTGACTTTACTGAAGACTTTTGCATTCAAATCCAACAATTCAGTGATAGCCATGTAACAATTTGAGAGTGAGTCTACGGTTGGATATTAGCATGCTGTCAAGGTGGATGGAAAACCCTGAAGTATTTCAGAGCCTTTAAGTAAATCCGACAACCCAGAAGCAGCTGATGTAAGCAAGTATCAGGTGAGCAATGTATTGTTACTTACGAAGTGATATACCTACTGATCAGCAGCACAAAATGTGATGATTATCTTCTAAATAACTATATTTACTTCAAGTAATCCAGATGAGGCAGAGAAAAATAATTTTAGAAAGTGTTTATCTTTATAGTGTTAATTATACTTCAGCAGATCAACCAGTAAACTGCACAGTTTAGTGATAAATTACAGATTTAATTTTACTTGGGGGGGGAGGGGCTGGATTTTTTTGATTGTATTTTTGTTTGTTGTTTGGTTTTTTGTTTGGGTGGGGTTTTTTTAATCTACATTTAAGATCATATAGCAGGCCAAGAAGACAACAAACCTTTATTTTGTGAGTAATTTTGCATGCTGTGGTGTGGAGGGACAGCAATGTAAATTTTCATTTACATTGTAAGAAGATGAGGGAAAAACACAAGTAAATGGTGAGACGGCTGGAGCACCTCTCCTATGGGTCGAGAGTGACAGGGTTGTTCAGGCTGGAGAAGAGAAGGCTCTGGGGAGCCTTCAATACTTAAAGAGGTCTTATAAGAAATATTGCGGCTTTTAACCAGGGTCTGTAGTGGCAGGACAAGGGACAATATTTTTAAACTTAATGAAGGTAGGGTTAGATAGGATGTAAGGAAGAAAGCTTTGATGATGACGGTGGCAAGAAACTGTATGGGCTGCTCAGAGAAGCTGTGAATGCCCCATCATTGTAAGTGTTGAAGGCCAGGGTAGATGGGGGTTTGAGCAACCTGATCTAGTAAAAGATGTCCCTAACCATGGCAGTGGGGCTGGAACTAGA
This sequence comes from Todus mexicanus, assembly GCA_013389965.1. Taxonomy (NCBI): domain Eukaryota; kingdom Metazoa; phylum Chordata; class Aves; order Coraciiformes; family Todidae; genus Todus; species Todus mexicanus. The sequence continues at coordinate 9,377 of WEIS01015516.1, read as the reverse complement.
TGATCTTTGAAGGTCATCTCCAATCTGAATGGTTCTATGATGGTGATAAATGCTGCCCATATGATCTCACTACTAGATATTATGTTAAGAGATGACTCATACATAGATAACTTCTTTCTCTTTCTTAGTGTCTAAAAATATGCTTTATGAAAGGTAAGTGGTGAAAGTGATGTGGTATCTTTTAACAGATGTAACCAGCTCCCAATTTATAGCTTCAACTAAGAGTCCTTCAGGGATGACGTTTTGATCTAAAATAATTTTTAAATTAATAATGAAATATACTGAAGCGTCTTCTTCAGTGAGAAGCAAGACGGTACTTTGCCATAAAAACTCTACAACCTATTCATGACACTTGTATGACAATGACTCCTGCTGCTAAATTTTCCATGTTTGGAGATCTTTTGTATATTTTCAGACCTAAAGATTATAAGAAAATGGCCTTGCAAAAAGGACCAGATACATCTCAGGAGGGTGGTGCTATTTTGGGGGCAAGCCTTTAGAATTGTGACCTATAGTATGACATGCAAATCTCAATTGCATCATTACTTTAATAGGGGATAATCATGAAGAGATTTTTTTATATGGAAACTCTCTCTGGTTTTAATAGGCGTGGGAGAAGATACTTTTCCCAGAAAAGCTTATCTAACACCTGTTGAGCTAAATTGAAAAATTACTATTGATCTGAATGAGATCAGCCCCATACTGGGAAAAATGACACATATTTATATAACAGTTAATGCAGGAAAGCAATTAGTTCCTTTCTTGATAAATTGGTATAAATTTAGCAATTAATCACCAACAATTAGTGAGGTAATTATTTTTCTAGAAATCTGTTTTATATTTTAAAAAGGTTTCCTAGTTTGTCTATATGTATCACAAATTACTTCTTTTTAATCACAAAATGAAATAATTCTATAAAATGCTATTTCTTCTTTGTGTACTTTAAGGATTTAATAAATCACATTAAGAGTTAAAAAACCCAACCAACAACCAAACAAACAAAACTGTACTTGGAGTAAAGGGATAATGCACTATATATTATAAGGACATTGTCTTAGCCAAATATAAGATGTTGCAAAGGTGACCAGAGGAAGTTTGTTTTATCGCTTGGAATGTCCAAGTAGTAATGAACAATCCAATCTCTGTATCTCCCTGGGAAACAGTGAGTTTCAAGTGCAGTAACCATTAGTGTGCTGATAGAAAATTAACTTGCTAAAAAAGCATGCAATTGTTGCAGAGGTAATTGCATTTAAAGAACATAGTCTTCCTGTGTCTAGCTTTCCAATAAGGAATAAAATTACTGGAAGAAATACTAAACCATAAAAAATATGAAAAAACACGGTAAGATATAAAATATCATTGAATGCATTCATATTTTGCAAGGTGCTTCCTAAATCTGAGCATTGTTTATGCACTATGTTAGGCTTGGGAAAGAAAAGAGAAAGTCTTTGTAGCAGGAGCTGGATGTCTTCAAATCTGAGAGATTTCTTTTCTGGTAGACTTCAGTGGACATATGGGGAATGGGGCCTCCTGTCTTCTGTATGTGCTGAACAGATAGGGAACAGATTGTACTGATAGTAGCAATATCTGCTTCATAATCTCACATGCGAGCTGTTACCAATCACCAGCACCATGTTCCAACAACCAACCAAGTAAAAGGTGGATTGGGAAGGCCTATACTAACAGCATTATCATCACCTACTTGAGTGACTTCTCACTCACTGCTGTGATTTCAGCTGACTGCTACACAGGTCACTTGATTTGCTCAAAATTTATCACACACTTGTACAACAGCTGCAATTTGAATATGACAGGAAGTAGAGAAAAACATAAAGCAGGGAAAATGACACAGAACTGTGTGTTCAAAACCATTCCATGTTTTGTCTAAAGCTGAAATTGTCTTTCCCAACACTGGTAATGAGGGAAATGGCAAGTTTTATGGGGTTATTTATGCAAATTATTGACTTTTATCTAGTGGACAAGAAAACTGATTTGATGTCAATGACACGATGCAACTTCAGCTGAAAGGGGAGAAGAGCTCTTTGCAGAAATGAAGTCTTCCTTGGCTGGACTCTATTATCAGCAAGCTGACTTAAACTGGAAGCTTTGACATACAGTCTAATCAGATTAACCCAGAGGAAAGATTAGTCATGAAATACTAACACTGACAAATTGCAGATATGTGCAGATGAAAGCCATGCACTTTTTTTTCTTTGCTGATCTTCTTGTTCAATATGGTACATGACAATAAAGATCAGGATCAGAGACAAAAACACACAAATTGCAGACTGTGGAAGTATAAAAAGTTATTGTACCTTTCAGCATCTCCTCATTGTCAACACATCCATGTCCTGAGGTGTGTGAGATCTTGAGATACCTATTTTCACCTTAGGTAAGCTGCTAAGTATATGTGAAATGAACAGTGCAGTCATGTTCATCTGGACAGCAAGGCACCCAGTTTAAAAGGCATCGTTTTAAACAAACAAACAAACAAACAAGAAATGAAGTGCAAGAACTTCATCGAGTGATTACCACACCTTTTTTTGCAGGTTTTCACCTGGTTATGTACTAGAATTAAATCTGCTCAATGGATTAGGTAGGTGCTCTCTATATTGATGAAAGTGAAATTGTGGCAAATACCTAGGCAAGACATTGTTTTAATTTTGAGTATGGAAATTATTGGTCAAACAAAATGAGACTGACCCAAGCCTACTATCATTTTTTTTTGATTATGCAAAGCAAATACTCCTGTTTCCCTAAGAAGAATCTGATACTGGTAGGATACTGCTGTTACTTTTGGTAAATGTAGTCATACTAGCATTTTGCCTAAACTGTCAAATACAAGGAACACTGTGTTCCTCACTTGTCTATGAGGGACACAGCTCAACATCACAAACAACAACACTGTATCTCAGGTCCAGATTAATTAAACACGCACCTACATTTAGGAACACTGACTCCATTTAACTCCAGCATATCTTGCACGACACAGGAACAAAACTGCAGCAATGTCATGAGAGAATAAAAACTGCTAACATTCAGTACCGTCTACTAAACATACTACATACTTTTCATACAATATAACTTTTGACTTATAAAAGTAATGATTTAAAGGCATTGAGCCAAGAGAACAGTGCTTAGATAGGAGCTCTTATTTTCCCAAATGTACTGAAATATGCTGGGATACTTGTCCCTTGATTTGTGACCCCTTAAGATGAGAATGGTAAGGTAACAGTTATTTAATTGCATAAAAATAAATTCTTCAGCTACAATGCTTAAATGGGCCTTGTTGAAATCGCCATATTGAAACCATTGTGTAAAAGCTGTGGAATCCGTAAAAGCAAAGAAGCACATTGACACTAACGGCTCCTGAGCTGCTTTCTCCATGCAAGGCAAACCAAGATGACATTGTGCTGGATTACCAGGAAAAAATGAGTCTTGAAGATTGATTGAAACAGGCTATTTTGGAAGTAGCAATATTTCTCTAAAATTAGACTGACTTGATATCATTATTTATACTATTTAAACAGAAAAAGTGATGGTATCTGTTCATTACTTCACCAGACTTGATTTATCAGGGCTTTTATCTCTTATGGGACTACTATGATGGCTAATAGTAATATATAATAAATTATGTATAGTTTCAGCACACAAGTGTATTTGATAATCAAAATAAATATTGATAATTCACTAACACTTGTAAGTACCATACTTTTGAAATTCGAGATTTAAAATAAAATGTTTCAATACTTGTTCAAGTGTCAAAATGTACTGTTTTCCCAGGAGTTCCTGTTTGGGTTTAATAAACATTTAATAGCAACTTGTATTTCTAATAGAAAGCTTTACACGGAGAAATGTTTAATTACTTATTTAAAATACTTGGATTTGTTTTCCAAAGATATTGTATCCAATCTGTTTTAAATGTTTAAGCAAGAACATGGTAGAAGAAGCTGCCCTCTTAGGGTAGTAAAATGTTAAGATGAGTTGAGCGATGCCATGGAGCTCACTTTGTGAGGTGGCCTAGGAAGGACGGACCAGGAGGAAGTGGCCATCATAAGGAGCGCACAGGGTGAGTAAAGGCCCTGCAAAATCTCCCCAACCAGCCCTGTCCCACAGCCCCAAGCAAGGTGAGCTAAGCCAGGCTGGGCTGGGTATGGGGATCAAGGTTGGCCATGGCCTGGCTGTCCCCAAGTGCCACCAGGTTAAGTGCCACCAAACAACCAAATTCAAATGTGATTTCTATTTCATCCACACAAAATTACTTGTTCTTTTGGAAAAAACAATGATGTCTGATACTGTGATAGTTACTATTGTAGCATCTGTTACTGTGTTGGGTTGAAGAAGATACCTCCCTTAGACTTCTTTCCGCCTTGCACTTAACTTCTGTCTCTGAGATAAAACAATAGAGAGGAGGCCTGTGCTCCACCACGTCAGCACTGCCACACCCACCACCTGAGCTTACACTGGGGAAGACGAGCTTGTGCTGGGACTCGCATTCCACCAGCAGAAGAAAATGCACTTCCTTATTTTCCAGCTTTGCTCTCAGGGACTCTGGCAGGGGAGGAGGTGCCTGGTCTTTAATCACTGAAACTCTTAAGCAGTAAAGCTGAACGAATGCCCCAGGCTCAGACAATCACATGCCTCATCCTCTTCAGAAACTGATGCGTGTATAAGCACGTGTAATTCTAAGGTACCGTCAGTGACATGCCAAGGAACTGAAGGAAAATACAAGAAGGTGCCCATTAAACAAGCTCTGAAGTAAACTCACAGATTTATATTCTGCTTGCTTTGTTCCTATCATTTTGTCCATCAGCATGTAAATTACATCAGTTCAGGCTCCTGAGGCCTCATTCTCATTTATAAGAAGGGCACTTCACATCACTCTGGTAATATAAAGAGGCGTTAAAATGGGAGTAATTTATATTTACATTATTTTTATGGCTCTGTTGCTATTAGAATGGTGTAAAGTGGCATTAAGAGAAACCACTATCAGGCTCCTTAGGGTCTTTACTTCCAAACTCCCAGGGATTTCAATTTAGAGCCTAAATGACTGAGGGAGCAAGCGTAAGCGAGCACATCTAAGAAAGGCATCTGTGGCGTAAGGTACATATTAGAGAGGCCAGGAAAAAGTACTAGCTTAAATTTACTAAACTCACTCATAAACACCTGGGACATAAGATCTGCCAGATCTTTACTGGAGTAAAGCCAGTGAATTATCTGGAAGCTGTTAACCTCTTCTACAAGTCCAATACCGAAAAAAATATTGCTAACATCTGAAGATTGTTCACCAGCTGATATGGAGTAAATAAATTTGGGATAAATATATTTCTACTGGAAGTATATTTATTCATTGTAACACCACAGAAATCTTAGAAAAGTTGCTGAGGATTTATAATAGACACAAAATTAATGAACCTGGGGGCAGAGAACACTCTTCCTGTTGACCTGGGATATAGAGATGAAATAATGTTCGAAATACTTACCCTTCTTTTCTGTGTATCATCTGAATGTTTGGACAAATCAAGTATATTCATGAATGCTATATAATTAAATAACACATTGATAAAAGTGACCTAACTCTGCACTTTGTTTTCTTACAAGTATTATCTCAGTATTTAATTTTTGTAGGTTATTGAGCTTTCACATATGTCTTCTGTCCCTCCAGCTTCAATGTCACCCGTGTGATTAAGAAAGAAAGAAATGGAGAGGAAAACAAAAGAAGTAGGATGCACAGAAGACTGTTCAGAGTTTGACTGAATAAAAATCCCTAAACCAACACACACAACCCCCCCATTTTTAAATCCTAAAAATAACTGGATTTTGATATAGCTACATAACAATCACTGAGCACTAATAAATCTCCTGTCAAAGGGCATCCTCATCGTCTGACTTTATTGGTCCTTAGATCATACCTATAATTCATGAACTTCATGAACAATTAATCTACCCCACCAGTCTGTACGCAACAATTAAAAGTTAATGCAGTTCAAGACAGGCAGGCAGACTTTCTATAGGGGAAAATGGGGAAAAAGTTTAAACCAAATCATATAATGATTAGTGGCTCACTCAGATTTCATAGACACAAGAAACACATCTATGCACCTATGAAACAGCAACTGAACATGTTTCGACTTTTTTTTTTTTTTAGTGTTTCTAATGGCCTATGTATGGTTTTCAGTCATATGAAGGTTAATAAATTTCTACATTCAAATCACTTTCACTCATCATTCCTGTAATAAACAGACTGCTGGGAGAATATAAAAGGGAAAACGCCAGCCCCTGCTGGTGAGAAAACTGAAAACCTTGACTCCTCACAGCTACCTTCCAGAAGGAATAGCCTGAGTGGTTTCTTTGTGTTTAGGTGGTCTTCAACATGGATTATGTTCCGCAGACTGATAGTACTGTCTGTGGGACTATTGCTAGTCACCTGTGTGAGCCTAAGAGAACTATTCTCTCCTCAGAAAGAAGATAACGCTGTGGTCCTAAAAGCAATTAGGATTTGGACATTCTTAGGTTCTCTAATGCTGCTGAAAGGAACAAGCTTCTTTGAGACTTGGGCAGTGGGCTAATCTTCCAGTTCTTGAACTTCTAGTTGCCAGGATTATGAGCAGTAAGTAGGCAGACAGAACATTCTGCTACACTTCAAGTGGGAACAACTTCATGATGAATTTTTTCATTTTAAACTATAGCAAGAAGTGCTGTCCAGCTCCTGTAAACATTTATCACTCTTCTACTCACTGGAAACTCCTCATGTAAGAAAACAGTTACGGTAAAACCTATTCCAACTCAGCTGAACAATTAATAATCTTGCTTTACTCTTTTTTTTGTTTTCAATCTCTATTCTCCAAGGGATTCTTGGACTATTCCACTACTCTCAGATTAAAAATTTAGGACAATAAAGAACTGCAAGTAAAGTTTATGTACCTCTTGGGAGCAAGTAGCCAGAGATTGCTGTGTCCATCAAATCTCTGTTCACATCGATAGACAGTCGAATGATCTTAAAGTATCAGAAATTGCATTAGCTTTGTTCATATCAGTGTTTCTTGCAGCTTCACAGTCCAAGGCCAATAGCAAGTAATCACTTAAACATCCATCACCCATAGTGGTTTTTACAGTATATAATCTGAATTTCAGCACAAAGATCTTTCATTTGAGACTGCAGAGGCTTCTAAACCACTAACACGAAGCCTGCTATTCATTCAGGCTGATAAACATATGATTGTTTGGATCCAGTTCCAGGTCTGATACTCATGTCAAATTCAAATTCTTCAGATTCACCACTACAAATAAAGCTTCTGAAATTAAGCCCTACTGAAGTAAAACGGTCTGCTACACATCAGTTTGTGAAAATTCAGCAACAGAAATCTGAGAAGTGTAAACATTATTCTAAATTATATCTCCTAAAAAAATGTGTAACTTGTATGTTTTAGCTAGATATGAAAAGTATTTTCTGGCAAAGCACGGAAATAAATATTTGCTTCACGATTTCCTAAATACTTTAAGGAAACTATTTTTTAACAAAATATAACTCTAAGTTATAAACTGGAATTTTATAATTTATCATGCACATTCACCTACCTCCAAGTGAATGTATATAATTGGCTTAACTCAGAGAAGCTGGTAAGCAAGTAAACTTGCATGCTCAGCAGTTGTGATGGTGTATTTTACATACATTATTCAGCTGCTTGTCATAACAGCTATCTGTATCAAGCAGCTAGAAGCTGGATTGGTTCAGGGTGTTTTTTCCGAAGCAGCATTTTGCCTTACTATTTTTATTATAAGAACACTATTTCATATACAATTATACCAGAATAATAGTTCACTGTTACCGAAAGGAGAGGGTGACATTCTCTTTTTTTCTTCCTTGTACTGGCTCCAGCATGCCTGGCCCCTTCCCTCAGCTGATTTGACTTACTAAATGAGTTGAAAACCACTTTTTTTTCCTTCCCCTAATTTTTTTATGCCATTTTAGTGAGTTGAATGGATTAATGGAGCAATCTGGCAAACTCCAGAGCTACCAGAGAATCATCAGCATTGAGAAAGACCTCTAAGATCATTACGTCCAACCTTCAACTCAACACCTCCATGGCCACTGGACCATGTCCTGAAGCATCACATCTACTAGTTTTTTGAACACCTCCAGGGATGGTGACTCCACCACTTCCCTGGGCAATCTGTTCCAATGCTTCATCTCTCTTTCAGTAAAGAAATTTTCCCTAATATCCAATCTAAACCTCCCCTGGCGCACCTTGAGGCCATTTCCTCTTGTCCTGTCACTAGTTACTTGGGAAGAGACCAACACCAGCCTCACTAGAATCTCCTTTCAGGGAACTGTAGAGAGCAATAAGGTCNCCATCCAGGACCTCTCTTGCTAATCAGGACTGTCGATAAATGATGGAGAGTACCTTGGCAAGCTTCTCCACCAGCTCCATCAGTACTTTCAGGTGGATCCTATCTGGCTTCATAAGACTTGTCAGTGTCCAGGTGGTGCAGCAGGTCATTAACTGTTTCTTCCTGGATTATGGAGGGGTGTGTGTGTGTGTGTTATTCTGCTCTCCATCCCTGTCTTCCAGCTCAGGGGACTCAATACCCTGAGGATAATTGGTCTGACTATTAAAGACTGTGGCAAAGGAAGCATAAAGTACCTCGGCCTTTTCCTTGGTGACAATGTTCCTCCTTGCGTCCAATAAAAGATGGAGATTCTCCTTGGCTCTCTTTTTGTTGTTTATGTATTTGTAAAAAACCTTTTTTATTACCTCATACAACAGTGGCCAGATTGAGTTCCAGCTGGGCTTTCTTGAGTAGTCTGACCCTTCTTCCAAAGGTGGCAAACTCCTCTTTTTCCTAAGTCTTAGCAAAAGCTCCTGTTCAGCCAGTACATTTTCCCTGCCAATTCGTTTTAACAGTACATGGGGACAGCCCACTCCAGTGCCTCTAGGATTTTCTTCTTGAAAAATGTCCAGCCTTCCTGGACCCTTTTGCCCTTCAGAACTGTCTCCCAGGGGACTCTCTCAGCCAGTGTCTGGAACAGGGCAAAGCCTGCCCTCCGCAAGTCAATGGAATTGGTTTTGCTAACTCCCCTCCTTACTTCACCAAGAACTGAGAATTCCATCACTTCATGGTCGCTAAGTCCAAGACGGTCTCCAACCTCCACATGGCCCATTAGTCCTTCCCTTCTAGTAAACAGCAGGTCCAGTGAGGCACCTCCTCTAGTGGGCTCACTGACCAGCTGAGTGAAAAAGTTCTCTGCTAAACACTCCAGGAACCTCCTTGACTGTTTCCTCTCTGCTGTGCTGTTCCAGCAGACATCTGCTAAGTTTAAATCCCCCACGAGAACAACGGCTGCCACCCTCCGGTGCCAGTGCCAGGCTCAGGCT
>WEIS01015514.1:0-18985 GCA_013389965.1 Todus mexicanus | reverse complement strand
AAAAAAAAGGAAAAAGAAAAAAACAATAAAAAGGTCTGGATCTTTGGGGGAAAAGAAAAATAAAAATCTATAAATACAACTGAGGTTTCTTTATTGCTGTCAAGAGCCAGGAAGGAGGCTTTTTGGACTGGAATATCATCAAGATAAAGAGCACCTTAGAACAAAAGCTTGCTGCAGCAAAGGGCAGTGTTTACTTTCCCAGCCCGAGTGCACGCTGTTTGAGGCAATCTCCCCTTTCACATTAACACTTGTTTGCGCCACAGAAAGGTGTTTTTAAGGACACTGAAACCGGGCTGCCTTTTTCTCCACTCTATTAGACACTTGGGTACCGCTGGGAGAGGCGCCTCACGCCCAGCCCGGCGAGGCGGGAGCAGCCGAGGCGCGGAATTACCGCAGACCTTTAGCGCAGGGCCCTCACGTCCCACACGCATTTCCACGCCACGTTCACTCTTTGTCTTTGTACCAAGATAAAAAGAAACACCCGGCAGTGGCCCCGACTCCACGTGTCACCAGGAGAAGCCGTGGCCGGGGCCATTCCTACCCCGGGCTGGGGACCCTCGTTAGCGCCGCTTTAATCTGGACTCGCTGGGGATAGCGCCGAGCCTCCCCTACCTGGGCCGACTCCGCGCTAGGTCCCTATTGTGTTCAGGCAGCAGAGGAGAAAAACAGGGATATTAACCTCTAACACTGATGGAAATAATAGCCACAATAAAGCAGGGATGGAAACCACAGTGGCAGTAATTATTCTGCTCTGGTTTAGCCGGGAGTGAGCAGAGCCTGTAGGAATCTCCCGAGTGCCTTCGGCCGGTGCGTGGTCGCGCCGCAGGTGCCCGGGGCGGTGGGAGAGCAGCCCCAGGAGGGACCCCGCTCTGCTGGGTTAATGCCCCTGGCACGGGCTCACTCCCCTCTGACCCGCCTGGCAGAGCCCACCATGGAAAACATCCCGAGCTGTACATCAAATAACCGAAACCAACCGGTCAAGCGCACTAAATTCTTGCTTTTGTGTCTGGCTCTTAAATTCCTACAGACCTGACTTAACAGACAAGAGACGGCCATAAAAGCAAACCTGAGAAACAAAAATAGACCTTCGGGGATTTCTCGTATGCGCACGGTGGGGATACCAAAGCTACTTTCATTTGCTCGCGCCGTGTCCCTCGGTGTGCATATACGTGGGCACGGATGGCGTGTCCCCATCTGGCTGATCTATAAGTGCCTATAACCAAACACCAGCGCTAAACTGTGCGAGCACAAGGATGGGAGGTGGTCTGGGGGTTTTGTGTGTGGAAGAGCAGTGATCATTCCTATCTAAAAAGCAACTGCTTCTTCTCCCCGCTCCCTTCCTTCTTTTTTTTTTTTTTCCTTGAGATTCTCCATGTCTGTAATTAATTTTTGACATATATAGCACAATTCCCTTCCATGAGTTATCTTAGTTCTTCTCAGGTTTAAATGTCACTCTTCTTTGAAATCTTCTCATTCAAAAATCAAGTTGGAACTAATAAAAAATTCAAAGGTGCATCTAATAATAATGAAATAATAGCAGCAAAAAACATGCACCTGCATTTATGCCGAAGAACAAGGGATATAAGAGACAAAAATGTAGGGAAAAAGAAATTAGAGGGAAAATCATGATATTGCTGAAGTGCTGCTCTCACACTAAGACCAGGGGGATTGGGATAAGGCTAAAGTTAATTGCATTTCCAGATGACAAACCTCTCACCTCTGAACTGAATGGCTCTTTATAAAAGCTATCAGTAATAAACTGTAAATCTCAGCTATGATTGCAAATAAAGGTCATCCCTTTCATGCTGCCACTTTCCCGGGCCTTATTATATTCCTGTCTGAACCTTTCTTACTTCTTAAGGTGTGCTAGCTGCCCATATAAGCAATCAGCAAGGCTTTTTGATTTTATTTTGAAAGACACAAGGCGATGGGATTTACATTCTGGCACCGCACTGATCCAAAATGGAAACCCACTGAATTCTGACAAGCCGACAGAATCCTGCTAGCAGAATTAATCTTCATCTTATATTAATGCAAAGCAAGGCAATCCCTTCCCTCTCCATCCCTCCGCTCCTGAAATTCAGATTTCCTTCTTCACCAGCACAAATGGGCGTCTCCAACTTTCTTTGAGCCAAATGGAAGGATCCTTGAGGTAATACTCGGGGGGCTGCAGCTGGTTCAGTGACCAGGGACCATGTCCCCATCAGGTCTTCCGCAAATCACTCGGCCTCCCCGTGACAAGGCACCGCTTCAGTGTCCTGGGCTCACCATTGGCACCAGGAGGCAGGTGTCCTCCAAAGCCTTTGCCCATGTACCAATGACCGATGTCACTGACAGCCCCGAGTGCCGCAGATCTGCCCAAGTGCCCCAGGCAGCACCTGGGACTCTCTGCACAAAACACATGGCTGGGAGTTGGCCAAAGGCTTCTAGATAAGGACAAACTGCCCGGAGAGCTTCTTGGCTGCTAACAAAGGGCACAGACAAGACCCAGCAAGCAAGATGTGCTGGTTTGATAGCAAGGGGCAGCCAGCTTCAGGACGGGCAGTCAGCTCTCTGCCTCTCACCCTTTACCTCGCACCGCCTGACCAGGAGACCTGCTGCAATCCAGAGCAGCCAGATGTTCTCGGGGTTATCTTACCAGACTCTGTGGGGACATGGCAGATGTTGGGACCTGACTCATCTATTCAGAAAGAAAATGCTCCATCAGAGAAAAAATTTGCATCAGCTCAAATGCTTTGAGCGACTTTTGTTTCTCCGCAGAGTAGTTCATATTCGTGAGTGTCGAGATTTTTGACACAAGGAACCCGCCCCCTAACCTGACGCCATGAGAACAGACTGCTTGTTACAAAGGCTTTAACCCGGCTACACACAACATTACAGGAAAAGCTTTGTGAATTTTGGGGAAATCTATTTTCATTGCTGTACCATCAAGTCACCACGCAACAGTGTGCTCTGCAGGAAGCCCTCTGTGATGGGCTGGCGCTGACGAGTCCCCACGCAAGGCAAGGGCAGAAAGGAGGGAAGGCAGCAGAAGGAGCAGTGAAGACTCTATTTCTCAGTGCCGTGAGAACTGGGATTTAGGACACGTGATTTTAGTCCCCCCAGCCCAATGCCCTGGGTGTGAAGGTGCTGCTGCTGCACAACACGGGGTAAGCATCCACCCAAACAGGCGGACAATCCAGAGGCCCCAAGAGACATAACGAAGCCCAAGCCCTTCTCATCACGCCCGTCCTTCTGAGCACAAGCTAGAAGAGAACCAAACCTAAACGGCATCTGTCCCATGCAACATTTAAGGTGCAGCAAAGCCTCAGAGACATTTGCCACGTCTGTCAGGAGAGAAGGGAGCTAGGAGACGGCCGGGATCACAGCCCAGCGTGGCAGGTTTACTGGCTACCCACTGACTGCCTGGGACGTGGAATGCCTCTGAACCTCTGTCAGCTCTGGCGTGGGGCTGAGGGACCTCTGCACTTACACCGCTCGCCAGGACCAGGCCTGCTGCGACATCTGCAAAAGCTGCAGAAGATTTGTCTTCCCCAGATGGGGTTCATTGCCCTCCAACGCTGACTGCCCTGACAGACTGGGTCATTCAAGAGGCACAATGAAACACGGACTCGGCAGGTTTATAAGGTGATCTGGGACTAGAGGAATCTAAACTTAACTTCACAAAACGTTTACGTTTGCAGCACACGCAAACAGGATGGTTCAGGAGAGCAGGGGTCTGAGAGGTCTGATGGATCCTTTAAATGAGGAGAAGAGAGAGAGAGACGCAAATCACGGAGCCTCAGAAGCGACTGGTGTAAGGAACAAATAGACTTGTCGATGGGATGGGATAATTATCTTCCACATCTTCAGGCTCTTGGAAAATGTGACAATGGCATATCTGAATGAGGCTTCTGACAAGTCCCAGATGCAGGCAGGTTTCTTTTAGTTTAGCTTTTAATTTAAACTGCTCATTTTGAAAGTGATATACTGATAGCTCTAGTTAGAGGCAGGAAGCAAGCACTTGAACAATGTCCCTCACTCACAAATTGCATTAGCCCCAATACATCATTCCCCCAACCCGGCGTAATCCTGCCAACACCGCGCGGCTCCGCTGCTCCAGCCCTGAACTCCAGCCTTGGGGGGACACTCGTGGTCAGGAGGGCTGCAGCGGACACTGATTACCCAAGTGCTTTGCTTTCTTAGCCACTGTAATTGCACCTACACAAACTTAGCAGAACCTGCCAAGGGTCTCTGAACACGCCTGGCCACGAGATGCCACCACAGCAGCAGCACCGGCACCTCACACGCAGGGGCTCCCTTCAGCCTGGCTCCTAAAGCAGCCCCTGGGGCACGAGCTGGAGGAGACACTCTCAGTGATCCCAGGGCACTCACCGCTGTTTATAGTTTTCACTTTGTCTTTGATCTTGAAGATAAAGGCCTTGATTTTAATAGAGGATGGTAAGTGAAGGAACCTGAAGTCTTCCTGCGTGACACTGAAGGCCTCACGCAGCTGGGAGCAGATGTCTCCTCCTTACCCCTGCAGACCCAGAGCACGTTCGTCCACATCTCACCTCATGCCTCCAAAGTCACATCTTGTTCCACACTTCCCCCTCAACCTTCTCTTTAGATGCCCAGAAAAATCAAGTAAACCTCGCGAAAATAATTCCAGGCATTAACTCTCTGTAGCACACGATAATCAACAGCCTTCCTCACGTCAGAACATCCCTAGTTTGGGTGTGCTCACCAGCCGTAACCTTGGAAAAGCAATCTGTGGGGTACGCAACACCTTCATTAGCTGCTCTTTGTGTCCGTATCATCGTGTGTTTGCAGTGGATCCATGCAAGTATTTGTTCCTCCCTGGGGAACCAGAGTAAGATGGTTTAGGTATTTCCACATTGATAAGTACAAAGGATTATAGTTTAATGGAATTTTTAGGAGGAGCTGGACTGGCAGAGGAGGGATCTACTCCCTGCTCATCTTCTGGACGCATCTTTTCTCATGCCAGCTGACCCAGCCGCACCTGCCGCTCCCTTGCTCACTTTAACTGTACCAAGGGTTGCCTCCTACAAGCGTCCGTGAGCAGAGGGTCAGGCAGAGATGGCCGAGATCAGGTCCCCAGGCTCCGGGGAGCGCTCGGCGCAGGGATGCAAGGGCTCGTTTCTGTTTTGCACTGTACGGAGTTGCCTGGGGTCCTTCTGCTGAGGACAACTGAATGAGCACCTGGGCAAACAGGCTTTGAAACCTGACTTTACAATGAAATGTGACTGTGCCTGTTGTATCTAAGGCCAAATGCTCTTGACATGGAGGAGAATTAATTTGAGGTCTTACTGTAAGAGCCAGAGCCTGAGAGGCTCCTCCTGACAATCCCTGTCTTTCTGCGAGTTCTCATCTCGGGGATTAGCATGGCTCCCAGTTAACGCATCAGCTGCGAGACCGAGGACGAAGTCTCTCAGTGACAGGCTGCTGTGGTTTTGTGACCACCACGGAGCGCACAGGGGCTGGGCACGATGTAGTTTGACTGGGAGAGTCGTGGCCACAAGTGTCTTAATGAGAAGAATCGAACGCTTCGCCCTGGACTGCATCAAAGGCTGCAGAACAGAGACCAAAGGAGAATTGTTGCCCATGACAAGGGTGGGTTTGACGCCAGCAACAGCCAAGGAGAAGAGTCCTGCCTGCCAGGTCCACCTGCCTCCCTCTCCTTAGAAGAGCCTCACCTGGGTGAGGACCCGAGGCAGGAGAAGGTTCAGCAGAAGCAGCACACCTGGCTCCACGCTCCCCGGGGCACCGACAAACAAGCTGCGACTCTGCTGCCAGAAAAGCCTCGCTGGGCAGAGAGGCCCCGGGGACGGGAGGCTCCGCGCATCGGGCAGCCCGAGGATGCTCTCCAAGCAGCAGAGGGTCAGATGTTCCTGCCCCAGGGTCTGCAGGAGACGGCCCCGGGGAGCCCCGGGAGCTGCAGAGATGTGGCTTGTCACCTCCCATCAGTCACCGGCGACCAAAGGGCAGCTCTGATAAGACGCGCTGGCTGGACACATACATCACGCGCACACGCCTGCGACTGGATTTATGGGAGTCAACAGATTCACCTTTAAAAATAACTATGGACAGTGCACACCAGGCCGGGAAAATTAAACTAATTGCCTGAAATAGAATAAAAATGATATTGTACATATAACGCCCAGGAGTTACCGTACCTTTCCGATGCGTAGCATCACGAAGAATTATTTTCAAACCTCTGCTCTAATAAGTGTATTTCAAGGCAGCAGCACCCAGCTAAAACGCTGAAACGTAATCAGTCAACAGAATATTTTTTTTTTTAAGCTTAAAAATACTTCCTTTCTTGAAAATGGACACTGAAGCCCTAGGCAACGCAACCACCGAGGTTTTATTATAAAATACATTTCAAAATAATGGCTGAAAGTCTTAGGAGCACAGAAGATGAAAAAGAAGTAAACAAGCCTTTTTCTACTGCTAAATGATAAATTATAAGCAGTATTTTGCTGTTCTGCCTCATTTTTTAATCACGCTGCTTTCACCCTGCCCCGGCTCGGGCTGTGGAGGTGTCCCCATTAAAAACACCTATTACTGGGGTTTAGTTGTGAAGTCGGAGGCGCCTCGGCAGCCCAAACAGAACAAACCTCGTTCCAAATCACAATTTTCATTAGATTTTGAAGAAAAGCACTACCTGCTTGACATTACCGGCATAGCTGCAAGGAAATATGCCCCTCACACGTGCCCTTTAAAAAATTTGAGTAATTTCAGGGTACAGTCTTCCGGGATTGTAAGAAAAATAGCGAAGCTGCCGCCTGTGCTGCTGCTGCCATCAGATCAAGAGCTAAACCTTAATCCTGCTCTGCTGTCCTGCCTGGGTGCAGATTACGCCTCAGATCGGAGAGAAAACACCCAAAACAAACAACAACTAGATCCTTGCCTGGGAAAAGCAGATCTACAAACTGGGAAGGGAAACGGCACCAGCTTTAGTCTCTTGCTCTATTTTTAACTAATTAATACGCAATTTGGTTTTGTTCCTACTGTCAAACCTGCAGTACAGAAATGCCAGTGAAAAAGCACCTGCAGCTCTTAATCCCTCCTTAACTTTTTCTAACCAGACACCATTCTCAGCCTGAGCTCTCTGCGTATTTCCCAGTGCAGGGTGTGCGATTCCCGGGCTCTGGAGCCAGCGGACGCTGCTCACGGAGCTTTGACACACTCGGAGAACACATTTCAAAAGCAGAAATCTCCTCTTTGCTCCCATGCAGAGGGGTCGGGCTATGGAAGCCCAGAGTGATGTTGGACGGAACGCTAACCCAATCCAGCCGGTACCTGTGTTCAGGTCCCTTCCCCAAAACAAGGCTCCCTGCCACGCCGGCACCGTACTGGGTGCAATGCAGCACTGGCAACAGCCAAAGGCACCCCCAGCAGTCGAGGGATGGGGAGACTCCATTTTCCTGCCTGTCCCAACCCACCACATGGATCCGATATCCCAACTCCCAGTGACGCCAGCTCTCTGCATCTCATCCCGCGTCCTCCTGGGAACAGCCACGTGCTCTGGCAGCACCCGTGGGCTACGCTGGCAGTGCCACGGTGAGAACACGATGAAAGTAGAGGACCTTCTTGTTGGCAAAGCATATGGCACGGTCCAATAAAACACACGCGCATCCTCACGGCTCTGCCTGGACTGTAAGCACCACTGGAAGCCAACTAATCATAATGAAGAGTTCTGATGCACGAACTAACCGTTTCCAACACACCTCCGTGCTACTTCGTGCCATCAACGCATAGGGAGGTTTTTGTTCTTTTTCATGATACTTGTTCATATAAGAAATCGCATCTTTAACCGGGAGTCAAATTCACCCCGACCCCACCAGGATCACACAACGCCCTCCCCCAGCAGAAATCAGCAATATTAAATCAACAGAGTAATGTGAGGTGGAAAAGGAAAAGACAACCGTGGACAAAACAAAAAGGAAAGTTTTATTAATGCTAAATACACTTTCCCTTTTGGGTTTACACTACCGTTCCCATAACTGTTTCCAGATGGCTCAGCCATCGTCCCAGATGCTGGTTGGGAAGGAGGCGGGCAGCTTGCTGCCTCTCTTACAAGAAGGGGACAAAATCCTGGGCATAAACATGATTTATGGGTTTGATAAGCTAAAAGCAAAGGTACAGACAAACTGGGAAGAGCAGCGAGTTAAATTAAAACTGATTTTTTTTAAAAAGAAAGCTGGCAGCTCAAGAGTTAACCACAACCTTCTTCCTTTTAACGCAGCCTTCTGTAGTAGCTAATGAAGGTAATGAAATATGACATGTAGTTTGGCCCCTGACCACAGAGTGCACCTCCCTCCCCTCCGCCTCGCCAACAAAGCCAAAACAGATGTAGCTGCTCCGGCGGGGCCGGGGCTGACGGCTGCTACACGGAGCAGGGCAGCGGGCGCGTTCCCAGGGCGCGGGCTCCCGGACCGCGGCAGCGCCACGCCAGGGCCCAGCTCCGCTCCCCAGGAGACAGGACTGGACAGGCCGGTGCACACGCGAGCGGGGCCAAAGCCACCCTCCCGTCAGCGGCACCGAGAGCTACACTCATCGCCAGCACCTTTACACACCCAGCTCCACATGACCCCGCTCCTTCCATTCAAGTAAACATGAAGATCGATTTTTAACTACCCACCTAACTTATCTACTCTTAGCCTAACTGTAATTTGACGAAAAAACCCTCACAAAAAGCAGGAGATGGGGTATTGCTGGGGCAGGGGGAGAGGTTTCACATTGAGGATTAGTGCCCGTATAGCTCAGGGAAGCCACCCACCGCAAACATGGCAGTTGGGTTTCCTTAGTAAAGAGCCAGAGATGGAAAAAGCTTGCTTAAAATAAACTCCCCTTAAAAAAGCCTTTGAATTCACCAAATACTATAGCAATTATTCACCTTCTTGAATTCCTTCAACAGTTCCTCACAACAGCAGCAGAGACCTGGCTTTGCTGCACTCTGCTCTGATGGGGCTGCCAGGCTGACAACGTCGGGAAGGCACCACACAAGAATGTGTGCCAAGAGGTACCACACAGACACGTCCTGTAACTCTTGATTCATCATCTAAAGCTCCATCACAGCTGCTGGTTAATACTGGATACAGGCATAGAGATCCCTCTTGGCCTAGTGGCATCAGCTCCATCCCTCCCTTGGTCAAGCAGCAGCAGCATCAGAAGATGTCTCCTTCCTTCAGGTGGAGGTCACCCATCGATCTCCCCCAAAGACCCGCTCGGTTTAGTGGGGCAGAGGGGTGCAGGCAGCCCTGGGCACCAGAGGAGCTCTAGGGTGGGCTCCATTTCCCCCGCTGGGACACCCAACTCGTTGGCAAGTCTGATCTAATCATCTCGCGTGCCCCTCGCTGCCGCGTGGCAGAGGGCGGTCAAGGCCAGCCAGACAAATAGCTCTCTGGAGAGGAGCAGGCAGCTCCCGACCTGTCCTAGCCGGTCTGAAAGGGTCCATCAGTCTCCACAGAGAGCCACGATGACTCACTCTAACGGCTGCGCCTACCTCCCAGGGCACACGGATGCCACCTCGGGTGACGTCTGCTCCTGCCACGGCCTCCTCTGCAGGCAGGAGCACCGACCCCACCGAAGATCCAAGGTAATAAACCAGAATTTGGAGCAAGGCTGGAAAACAAAGAAGGTCTCTGGAACTGTTAAACCCATAGATGTAGCAAACGAGGAAGAAGCGTCCTCCAGCCTCACGGCTGCTGGAAGCCATTTGGCCAGGCTGGTCAAGCGCACCACCCTCCTGGGGTCCACGTGTGTGCCACAGAAACCCCTGGCTTCCGTGGCTGCCTTCTGAGGGCCACGCGAGAGGGGGCTTTTTAATAAAAAAAGCTATGTATAAAATGCTAAAGTTGCAAAAAGGTAGAAAATACTATCATTAAATGTACCTATTCAACCTTAATTTGTCCCTCTGTTGCACGTGCATTGTTACCCATGCTTGGATTATATGCTAATTTGCTGCCGTTCTACGGGAGCCTGACCTCATTTAGCGCGCACAGCAGAGCACGCCACGGGTTGGTGCTGAGCAACCAAATTAGCCGTCGGTTGTAGACGCGCAACCTCATTTAAACCAAATTCAGATACGTAACTTAGGTACGTGACCTTAGCCACAGAGACTTCGTTCCTTGGGTTTAAAAAGGCGTTAACAGTGACTTAGTTTGGCTTTCAGACGTTTGAGCAACACGGCTTTTCACAGGGGAATTTTGAGGGTGTTTTCCAGCGCACCTCTATGGATGCACGACGAACTGAGGAAGGAAAGATGAACAAAGAGGGAGGAACAGGGGAGGCAAGAGAGGACCTAGGATGTCACCTGCACCGTGAGCACCTCTGTCCCCTGGGCTCGAATCAGCCTCGACTCCTCAAGAACAAGCACCACGAGTTGATGTGATTTACGGCCGGATCAGACACATCCGCCCAGCGAGGGTGAGCTGGGGTCGGACGTGCAAACTTTGACACTTCCAACATTTTTGGGATCGTTGCTTGATTTTGCAACCCTAATGACCGATGTGTGCATAAAGCTTTAACCACCTAAACGTGCGAGATTAGGTATCTAAATGGCTTGGCTGGGTGAAGGGCAGTGACATTTACAGGCTTCCCCAGCCCAGTGACCCAGCAGAGGCTGCGAGAGCCCCCGCGGGGCCCGAGGGGCAGGGCTGCCCATGGGCAGAGCTCGAGCCAGCGCGGCTGAAGCCAGAGCGCGTCCTCGCCCGCCGCGCGGGATCCGCTCCCCTCCCCACCCCCAGACCCTCGGCAAAGTTCGGCGGAACAGAAAGGGGGGCAGGGCCCTTGGAAATTGATAGCCTGTTTCAAGCGTTATTTATCATTCCCAGCACAGACACTGACATGTGCCTTTTGAAAGGGGATACTGTACCTTTAACCTTGACTCTGAGCGCGCTGGTAATTTGGGATGCGAGCCCGGGTTCAAGCAGGGTGACCTTTCAGGGGGAGGGGCGGGACTGCGCTTATTTATGAGGCGGTTGGAAATTTTTGACATCACACGCTAGCCCCATTATTCACATGTTACATGACACAAGATTGGCCCTTTTAATGCAACAACATCACATCAAAAAATTTGATTTTCTGCTCTGACAGCCAGCTTGTCCTCTGCAGCCCCCCCAAAATGCAATCTGCTCAGGTTAAAGGCCATGGGGAAGCGATTTAAAGAGCACGGGGCTTTCACCAAACATGGGAGAACAGGTCCTGCACCAGCAGCAGGAGCAGGGATGCTGCAGGGCTGGGGAGAAATGGTCTTGGAAGTGCAAAAGCACAAGAGTACCCCCCGCGAGGGGAACCCCTCTGCCTGACCCTGGGGATGCAGTGCTAGGGGTTCCCCCAACCCAGGCGGGTTTGCCTGCACTGCGGAGGCTGCAGGGATGATCCCACCTTTCCACACTCCACCCTCCCACTCCTGAAACTTAGGATGTGGAATCCTCTTCCCTGATACACACACATAACAAGTGCAGCTTCCTCAGCAGCAGCCAAGGCTTTTTGGAGCCTTTGCCGCACAGTAACACAGCCGATATCCCTACAAAAATTATTTCTTAGGCTTACCCTGGCAATTCTACCTGGAAATAACAGTGTTTTCTATGCACGAACTTAAACGCTTCTATTCCAGACTGTGGTATATAGACGCCAAAGTGAGATACGCTGCTTGCTGCCGCAGCCCCAGCGCTGGCTCGAGCGCTCCGTGCCCGTGCTGTGCAGAGCTGGCTCACAGAGCTACACCCTCATCTTCAGGGCATTTAAACTATCAGCTAATGCACTTAAAGATAATGAGATCTATTGCACAATAAGGCACCACAAACCATGCATTAACTTACTATCAGCTAATTCCAGGGAGAAGAAAATAGTTTATATGTTTAACTTGGCTAAATACCCTTGGTTGGGGGCAAAGGAGGAATTTTGAGGTGGTTGATTTATCTAGAAAAGCATTTCTGAGGTCGCTACAGTTTCTTCACAGAAATATGACGCGATGTTGATGAGGCCGATACCAAAACAACATTACAGGTAAACAGAAGGGCTAATTTTGTCAATGTTTTTATCAATTTAAACGGTGTTTTCTAGATACACTGCCAGCAGTTCCTGTAATGAGCAAAACAAACCTCAACGTAATAGGAATGAGTAACTTTCTCTTGCTGGTCCAAGGGATGTTTATTCTATTCTTAGGACAACTCCAGGTGTGTTATCTACTACTTCTAGAGAATCAAACCTACTAAAGCACTTCCATATTCGCCACCGTTTAGTACAGAAACACTAAATGAAATATAGGCCAATAATCTGCACCCCACCAGCCCTGTTGCACTTCCAGTCAGGTTTTCTCTCTGGTGGGCCCCCAGGACCTGCGCCCGCGCCCTGCCCGCCCTGGGCTGCCCGTGGGTGATGCTGCAGGTTGGAAAAGCTCCTGGCAGTCGCCCTCCAAGCCACGGGACATCACCAGGAACAGGGAACCAACCTGTGCAGGCTGGGGAAGTGCAACCAGGACACACGGGCAGCCGGGACCCCCGGGCTGGGCTTCCCCAGCCCACACGGGCTGCTCTGGGGAGCAGGGCATAAACACAGCGAAGAACAAAGCTGCTCGTGTGGCAGGAGGAGGACGAGGGACATGGCAGCATCTCCACTAGGCATGCCCACACTTCACATCTCACTCCAAACCTTTCGCCTTACGTCAGCTGTCTCCGACTCCTCGCTGCCCCTCAGCACCGAGGTGGTCACGTCTCACTAACACTTTGCTTATGGAGCAGCGGGAGATCCTCGCTGACAGGCGACGCTCCCTTGGCATCGCTCACGTTTCAGTATCATTGCTGTTACACCACAAAGTTATAAACACTGGCGCTCCTCACCCTCCGCTGCTATCGATGCAAGAGTTTGCCTTGCCTTTTGAGCAGGGCCCCAGACCTTCAGCAGGCGCCCACCACCCTGCCCAGCCCCAGGTGACCGCAGGACGACGGGCAATCACTGCCTGGATTAGCAGGAAGGGAAGGGGAAGGTGGGTCGGAGCAGCCAGGTTTATGAGCCAAAGCTCAAACATCTTCAGGAAAATCTTCCTCCAGGAGCAGGACGAAGAAGATCCTAAGGCAGTATTACATTTTTACAGATTTATACGGGTTTTGAAGCCAAGTCCCAAGACTGGCAGAACACAGAGAGGGAATTATTTTCTTCTTATTAAAAGAATGAAAAGACACAACATTGATTTTGTCCTTCATCACCACACAAAAAAACCCTCCCGACTACCAAGAGGATGACGGTATGGATTATCACAACACCGTAAATCAAAGGGAATGTATTTATTAGGGTGACTCTGTTGTACATGTGTGTGCTGTTTGCTGGCCCATACTGTTATTATTTTAATTTATGGTTTGCTTTTTCAACTCTTTCCTCCCCCTCTCAAGACTGGAGCCTGTCCACAAGTTTTACTCACGCCAGTTAAAATCAGCATAATGAAATGTCACGGCCAGATCCCATCGCTCCGCAAGGACGTCAGGGCAGCGCCGGCCCTGGGACGCGTCCGCAGAGTCCTGCAAAACTTGGCTGCGCTGGGCAGCGCTGCTGGGGGGGCTTCACGGAGGGTCGTGGGTGGGACGGGGCGACAGGGACCCTGGCAAAGCCAGCTAACGAAAGCAGCAGCGTGGGGGGAAGGAGCCTTTCTTAGCTGCTTAACGGGTCTTGCTATAATTAAGTGCAATAATTTAAAGCAATTTGCAAATCCCACCTCATCTCCCGTTCCGTTGTAATCACAATTTCATTACTAATCACACGTATTTCTGTGGAGCCGGCGTCAGGCCAGGCGGCCGCGGCGCGGGACGAGGGGAGCGAGGGGCTGCACAGAGGAGTTCAGCTCAACTCTCCATCTGCCCCGGCTTAATTTAAACCAGACTTGACAACCTCATCTGCGCAGCTAATGACAGCACCCACCCCCGGGACCCACCAGGCACAGACCCAGTTCTAGGCGCGCGAATTCACAGCTCGGGTGCTCTGAAAGCGTGGCAGTGCCTCCCAAAACACCCACTTGGGGCTTCTCCGCTTGCTTTCTGGTTTCTGAACTTTTGGGGTTGTTTTAATCCTCTCTCTGAAACCACAAAGTTTTGAGGGTCGGGTGGTTTTTTTTCCTTTTCCAAAGATTCGCTGTCATCTCACAAGAGCAGCCCCAGCAGAGGCCGAGGCAGCACAGAAGAAGGGCTGGATGGGAAGAAAGACCCTGTCCCTCCCCACTTCTGTGACCTAAAGACTCTGGCCCCAAAATATCAGGAAAATTCACAACAAAAGGCTCGTATTTAACAGCCCAGCCGTGCCGCACATTGTATTAACTACAAACAAAATGTTCGATGTAACACCTGCATTTACGAAGGGCAGCACCACCCTGGACTACAAGGCTCATTTGCTGGGGTTGAGTCTGATGGCCAAGCCGTGACCAGTTCCAGCTCCTCTGAGAGGCAGCAGAGCCAGCACCAGAGCCAGCAGCAGAGCGCTCAGGTACCAGCACAGCTCTCCCCAAGAGGGGAAGGCAAGTGGCCCTCTGGGATCGCTGCAGGTCCTCCTGCGATACCAGCGTCAGTGGAGCCGAACACGAGGAAGGTGAACTCTGGGGACTGTCACAAGTGACTGAAACCCACCCTGACTCCTTCAATTTTATTTTCTGTAGCTCTGCACTGTGTATCTGCTGCAAACCAAATGCAACCACAGCCAAGCACCAGGAGCAGCACTGGTCACCTCTGCACTGGTGGGATGCACCGTTGGTTTGCTGCCCTCTGCTCTTTTTGAGAGAAAAGGAGATGAACCAGGGAGCAGGAGTTTACAATCCTAATGTGATAATTTAACCTGAAAAATCGAATACCTCTGATGAGGGACAGCCCTTGACACACGGCTAAAGCTCAAGGAATGGCTCAGCACCTACTTTGGGAGCGGGAAAACACAACAGTGAAGAAATGACATTGGAAAACAGTATTTTTTTTAGCTAACATTGGATGTTCTGTGGACAATCAAGACATTGTGCTTCCCCAGTCACAGTCGCATGGACCAGCACGAGCATTTTCTGGTCGCACATTTTAGAAAACGTGTCTGAGCAGCAGCGAGGCAGACACAAGGATGGCTCCTGCACCCCAGGGAGCAGAGCGGGACGGCAGCGCTGGATCCAGCCTCACGCCTATCGGCGCATCACAAATCTGAAATCACAGTCGGCTTCCAGGAAGTGCTGGTTCACTTTGTGATGAGCATCCTTCTCCAAAGCCAAACAGAACAGCACCTGGGTCTGCTCCTTCCTCCCCACTTCTCGACCCTCGCTGCTCTATTCCCCGCAACACACTCCTGCACATCTGACCTTTGCAGCCCCGGCTTCAGCACTGCCTCCTCTGCCCTTACCAGCTCCTCCTCACCTCCTCAGCTATTACCATCCAGCTCCACTCCTGCCTCCCTCTGTCCAGTTAAGTACCAATTCCTTCCCTTCTCCCTCACACTGATTTGGCATCCGAGCCAGGAACAATAAGATCACAGGGATGCATCCAAGCTCTGCGTGCTCATGCCCAGATGAACCGCTGCTCCGGCCACTCCGAGGCAATTACCAGCCGGCTTCGCTTGGCCGCTGCCAGCCGGAGCAAACCCTTTGAAGGTGGAGGCTGCGGAGATTCGGCCGGGCTTTAAAATCCACTTGAGCCTGAGACAATTTTCTACGACATGGCAGGAGACGTGACCTGACCCCAGACAGAAGAGCCTGGCTATGGGGCAGCAAAACCAGGGAGAATCTGAGGCTTGGCAAGATGCGGCTCCAGTACTTACTGCTCAGGAAATGAGCTGAGGAATCTGGAGCGAGACAGCGCAACAAGAACCAGCTGCCCAGCGCACTGCCCTGCTCTAAATGTCAGCAAAATACTCGGTTCTACCAAGGCTGTTACTAAACCTATTGGGAAACCAACAGAAACCAGTATAACTTTGTTTAAACAATTGCCCTGTTTCATCTACTATGTGGAAAGGGATTTTGCACCAAGAATCCCCAGAAAAGCAACAAAAGCAACAAAAATGAGTGAAGACGACTTATGTCAGTGGGCTTTAAAAGATCACAAGTACATATCTGGATAAAAAGAGTAGGGGGGTAGCAGGGAAATAAAGAGATCCGATTGATCACCTTTTCATACAGAATATAGAGGACACCTAAAGAAACTGCTACACAACTGTCCTCAGCAGTGCTGACTAGGCTGGGACAGACGCCAAACCCGGCAGCGTTACACCCACATGGCTCTGCAGAGACGATGGTGCTTTGGGACATGCCCACGGCAGAGTTTACATCCCGCTCCCTCACATCACTTCTTCACCAAGCCCATTACAGCTACAGCAACGCCCATTTCCAGCCACCTGAGATCCCATTTCCATAACATCAGCTCTGACCAAGCCTCTTTGTCCCCTGGGTCCTTCCCCAAGGAGCAGTAACCCACCTCCCATTCCATTACACCAGTGTTCCCACCACATTTCCATAACACCACATGGGTACCAGTTCTGCCCACTAATGAGAACTCGGTGCCTGCCTCCACCCGTAGCTCTCCTGTGGTCGCTAATCCACTGGATGTTCAATGGCAGAGCCTCGAGTTTTCACGGATTTATGCCCTATGCTGCACACAGTTCCATCTGTTTCACAGTCATTGTTCTCACCAAGGCTGCTTCATCATTTAAATTATTAACAGCAGAATTACACTGACCGAGATCTCCTAGAACAGGCGGCTTCAACATACAAAGGCTTGTAACATATCGATACGCATTGACTGGAACAGATACATTGGGAGAAATTCAGATCTAAGGGTCACTGCTTCCCTCAGCACTGGCTGCGGCTTTTTGGTAGGAGAGATAACAAGAAAAAGCTGCTTTAGGTGGTCACCTGCCAATAGACACTCATGTTCAAGGACCTCCATGTAATCAGTAGCCTGAAGCTGCCTGATTGATGTGCCACACATCAGAGCAGGCAGCATCTCCAACGCTTCTTGGACCCACCCCAGCCTCAGCTCCACGGGCCGTGGCAGGACAGGAGCCCAAGAGACCCTGGAGCAGCACAAGTCTCCCAGGAACCTCAGTGGGACGGAGCCTCTGCAGCTGAGACCTCCCACCCCACAGGTTCCATAAGTGTCCGTGGGTTCTTCCACCCAACAGGACAAAGTTCACAGAGCACAGACCTTGTACAACCATGGGCAGCAAAGATATATGTTACACACGGGTGTTAACCAAATCCCTGCAGAGAAAAACACGATGACCCCAGTGGGTGGAGGAGGAAAAGTTGGAGAGGAGCATCATGAGACTTCTGGGTTCTAGCTCATTGATTTCTTCTCTGTCATCTGCTCGTTAGGAAGGGGAAGGCTAAGCAGTTTCCCACCAGCCTGTTATACCCCTACCGCTGTCATTAACTAGTCAGAAAAGAAAAATCAGGTGTTGCAATTGCACGAAGTCTCCGTAAATCACAAAAGCCCAAATTCGCCTCTCTCCTTTGGGTAGACTTTTATAAATGTAGCACATGGGAAACAGCAACTGTGGAAATCTGCTGGTGTTAAAAAACCCAACAAGCCTCACCCGCCACCTGCCACCCGCCACCCTGCGCAGTTCATCCCAGCCACCAGATCCCGCAGTCAGAGGCCACTCCGAACCCGTCTTGGACTTAACACTGCTCATTAACAACAGACCAGGCCGTGCCCGGGTTCAGACGGGGCATCTGGTTTGAATACAGGGAATTTGCTTTTCCCATGCGCTGCGTTACATATTTATACCCACGGAAAAGCCCTTTTCCCCCTCCCCATCTCTTCCCGGGTAATTGACAGATGGATCTGATTCAGAAAAAAGTAATCAATGCATTCAAATAGCTCCTACCCATGCTGCCTCGCCTGCCTTCAAATATTTTATTACACAAGGTTCTATGTACATTTTTTTTAAATTAGTTAAAGTTCATACAGCTTTTCATGTGAGATTTTCTTTTCCAAAGCCCCGGCCCTCTGAAGCAACAGTTTCTCCACAATCAAGTCAAAACCCAACATAGCTTTCACTGTACTAATAATGAAAGTCTTATGTGCAAAGACAAGTTCCTTTCAAGTAAAACTCGAGTGTACTTTCATTACATCATCTATCCAAAGCCATAATCCTCCCTTGGTCACCCAGACAGGAGCTCCACTTAGGAGCTGATTCAAGGCAGGTTTTCAGAGCCACCAGGTGCAAGTGATATCTGAGCACACAAGTTGCATTTCTGAGAGTAGAAGTGAAAACAATACCAGGAAAAAAAATAAACTTCCTACTTGCCTGGTGGGGTGGAGACAAAACAGCAGCTTGGGGGGGACTTAGTGCCAGTGCTTGCCAAGGTATGCTCTTTCTATAGTACACAGTTGAGGAAATATCCAGTCACAGCCACGGTCGGCTCCACCACACAAACCTACCAAAGCTGCCTGCAGACCCCGACTCAAAGCAACAGGCCCCAGGCCCCAGAGACAGCCTGGCTAAGGACACAAAACTCCAGCAAAACCTTTCCTGCTGCAATTGCTTCCGCTGCACAGGGTCAGTTCATTAGAGACACGCGACATTACAGCCACCCTTCGAGCCCTCCGACCACAGAGAAGCTTAACCAGGTAACCAGAGATGGAAACTCCAACATACCTTGCTCCTCTTAGAGCAGCTCCTTGTCTCCTCCGCTCCAGCAGCACCCATACTAACCAGCCTCAGCTGCTCCACCCTTGCCCTTATATCAACTCCCCTACCCAGCAGCCTCTCTGCTAAATTGCTGATGCCCCACACCTGGGCAGGTCTCATCAACCAACGGTGCTCCAGCAGCTGAGGCTCGTAAGGTCAGAGACAGAGCAGCCAGCCCAGGCTCTCCCTCCTCACCCCAGAAGCAGGTGTTTGCTACAAAGACCTCCTAGATGGAGGACTCCCTATGTCCCAGGAATGCAAACCTCAAAATGAGCTCCTTCATGCATTGGGATCAAACATCAGACGTGCTGCAGAGAAACTTAAAGCCTGA
>WEIS01015509.1:0-23128 GCA_013389965.1 Todus mexicanus | reverse complement strand
TGGAGCAACTTGTATCCATTACTTCTTGTCTTCTCCATGTAACTCCGTGTAAAAAAAGGAGTTTCCATCCTCTTGGTAGAAAGAGGTTTGCTCCTGAGATTATGTGTACGGCTGGACAAAACCAATGAAACAAAAATAATCCTGGTTTAGCACTGAGGGGCACACACCTGTGGGTCCTCCCTTTGCTCTGTGCCAGGGACCTGTCTTGGGCTCTGTGCAGGTCGCAGCACAACAATATCGAACGTGTCTAGCACTGTATAGTAATACTAAAAAGTGATAAAGGTTTGGAACACAGCAGGACTCCACTCCAAGCAGAATTAGTTAAAAAAAAAACCCCACACAACAACAAAAACAAACAAACAAACAAAACCAACAAGAAAAATAATTACATGCAAATGCAGAAAAAGGAGATGAGATCCTTGCAGTGGTAAAATGGAGTGGATTTTGAAGAGGAGAAAGCCGTTTAGTTTCTCCAGCAGTAAAAAGGAAACTGAAAACTGTTACAGTTGAACGAATACAGGTGAAAATGGGAGCCAGTAAGAAGTCGGGCTTTGGTTCATTCATCAGATCAGTCAGCTCAGGCTAAAAATAAAGATCCTGCAAGCTAAAGAGATCAAGGACAGATTTTTCGAGATGATAAAGACAAAGATCTCATCTGGTGATGATGGTTATTATCTCAGCAATGAAATGAACTCTGGAGCAGCTACCTGTAAAAACATGTTCACAGCAGGAGCTGCCTTTCCCCAGTCTAAACGACGGTTATTACAACTGTCAGCAAGTTTTATATTTAAGCCACTTGAGACTGAACCTCTTAAATACATCTGCACTTGATTTCCTACATTCAGTTTACTAATGTTCCTTCTGTCTGCTAAAAATGCCTTTTTTTAGTGTGTGGACTGAGTTCCACAGACTCACTCCGTGCATTGTAAGTCCAAATTAAACCAGGTGTAAACCTGGGCATTTCATGCTAGAGAGTAAACATGAGAAGAACCATAGCCCTTAAGTTATTGGAACCAACACAAATCTTCTGAAGACTAAGAAATGTCAACTGACGTACATGAACCAACAACTACTGAAACTAATACCAGAGTAAGGCAAGTGCATAGTCAGAACTGTACAAAGGACCAGAACAAGCTTAAGTGGCTGATAGAAAGAAGGATGGTGTTTAAGAAAACAGTCTGAAGCAGAACTATGCAAATGAAGGCAATGATATGAAGATTTTAAGATTAGAACAAAATTTCATCTTCTGCTTTACCTCTTTGGATCCTGCTTTAGGGAGCTGTAAGGGACAACCTGTAAGTGTAACCCACTACAGAACATCAACTTTCTCTCCTGTCCAGGTCACCCTGTAGCCACTGCACCTGAGCCAGAGGAGAGGGTGGTCCTAACACTGCTGGTGCAGGAAGGAGTGAGTGTGGATGTCTCTTTGGCTGCAGGGTGTAATTAGAGCTTACTAGGTGACCAACAAAACTGCGGGGTGATTTGTCTTCCACCTCAAGAAATCACCTTCTATTCATGATGTACTCACGTAACACGTCTTTTAGGATTATGTAATTTGTGAGTCATTTTTCTTGATACTTATATTCAGTGCTGGGACTTGGAAGCAATTATAGAGTTCTGATTTTGCCTGCAACACTCACAAATGCATCTTTTCAAGGCTCAGATGTTACCAGAACATTTCTGTATTTCCAGCCAGGACATGGAGAGTGGGTGGCTCTCCACTACCTCGTCATTTACTCTTGCTGTCCTGGCTGTGGTGAAGAGCTTGGCATAACTGCATGTCTTTCTTCTCTTTAAGAACTATCTTTTGTTGTTTACGTTATTGTAAATAAGAAATTATTTCTATAGATAGGTAAGGCTACTAATTTTTTGCTGTGGCTTAATTTTCTAACTTTACATAATGACCTATTCTTTTTTGTTGTTGTTCATGTGCATTCCTGAACTTTGTTAAAAATTTTCTTTCTAGAATAACAAGCTTCTTGCTTTACTTGCAGAGTGTTGTTAATATGACTACTAGGAAACATAATTTAATGATTTAAATCTCGCAGTGGCAAATATGAACAGGCTGAAACAAGAATTTCTAAAATTCCATTACTTCAAAACTAGGAAACAAAAGCATCTGAGAAGAGGTTGGAGTTGAGCAGACTTTCTCTTCGCCCTTTTCCAGAAGCAGCTTCACTCAGCAAAATGCTGGTTTCAGACTTGGACAACCAGCAATTGGCCAGGCAGCGATGTGATGTTGGAATAACCAGAAATGGTTGCCTGAACTCCAGGATGTAAAAAAAAAATTGCTTTATGAAGATTTTGCCAGTTTTGCAGAAGCAGGCATCATATGTGTGGTGTCTTAAGATGCATACCCATAAAACTCAAGACACGCCCCTACTTCATGGTCACAGCTTGCCTGGCAGCATATACATCAGGACCAGTAGCTGAGGTATCAGACCTATTACAACTCACCAGCATGTGCTGCAAGAAGCTGAGCCTCCTTGTCCATGGACATGCCACAAGTGATTGGAGCCTGGTCTCACTGGGCATCCTATTAATGGTCATCTTCCCACACTGGTACATAGATAGATGAGGAGAGTCTGGTGTGTAGACTAAAAGATGAATGAAAAATGTCTATCCTTGTGTGTTACTGATCATCATAACAAGAAGTAGAACTTGGTAAATGTTTAGAAGAGGAAGGTGGTAGAGTTCCTGAAAAATGAGAAGGATAATATATGAAACTGTGATTATTCCCCATTAGAGATGATCTGAACTTTGAAGCAAGAGGCCACTTGCATAAAAGGCTGTAATCGTAGCGTATGTATCAGTGGGGATGTGGAGGAATGCAAAACCGTTGTCCTTCATGTGGGGATTTTATTACATTGAGAAGTTGGGTGGTTTAATTCATTTTTCTAACTATGTACTGCCGTGGAGCTGGATATTTTCAAGACTGATCACGATGAAGAGCTCTGCAGATGTTTTCAGTATGTTTTTAATAAATGCCAAAAAAATAGCTTAATGTCTGAGCAACAGCAAAACCATTATCAAGTATATATATAATGCACGAATTGGAATTCCACAAAGAAGTTTAAAATATTATGCCACACATATTAAAATAGTAATAATTAATAATAAATTAATTAATATTAAAATATTATGCCAGCTTATCATGCCGACATACTGTATTTATATAGTGTTCAAAGCGATGCTTAGCAATATTTTCTCTCTATCCCAGCAGGAGAATTGCGAAACAGTTTATCTCACATTAATGCATAATTAGGGAGTTAAAGCCAGTAGCTATTATGTTCTTTGCAGTCTGATAGTACAGAATATTTAAGAGGGCACCTCTGTGGGGGCCAAGCTGTAATGCCTGGGGAGTCCAGGCTGTAATTTAAAGTTATCTGGACTTGAAGAATATAGGTAACATACAGGCTGTGGTGCAGCCAGTGGCCACATGCCCTCTGTCAACTCCAGCAGCTACATCTATGCTTGTCCCCTTGTTGGTTCAGTTTTACCTTGAAGACTGGAATTACACTGTCCGTTTTTCTACCATTTTCTCTCTTAGATGGCACATTGTGGCATTTTTCTTGTGTTATCACTGTGTTTGCCTCTTTCTTACTGTGTGGAGTGAGCGAATGTTCAATCAATGATCTCCATAAACATAGAATCATAGGATCATAGAATCGTAGAATGGTAGGGTTTGGAAGGGACCTCTAGAGATCATCTAGTCCACCCCCCTCCCAAAACAGAATCACCTAGGGCAGGCCACACAGGAACACATCCAGGAGGGGCTTGAAAGTCTCCAGAGAAGGAGACTCCACAACCTCTCTGGGCAGCCTGTTCTAGGCCTCCATCACCCTCACAGTAAAGAAGTTTCTCCTCATGTTGAGGTGGAACTTCCTATGATCTAGCCTATACCCATTATTCCTTCTATTACTGGGCACCACTGAAAAGAGCAGTAAGCTCCAGGGGTTCTGGGGCTGCAAATGTCAGGGAATATGGAGCTGCCAATGTCATGGGATTTTGAGGTTCAGATGCCATGGGGCCTGTGAGGGCCAGGTACGAAAAGTGTGAAGGGAGCAAGGTTGGGGCAGTGCCGTGCTCCCCTTGGCATGCCTTTTGCAGCGGCAGTGTCCCTGGAGCTGTAGGCTCTCTGCTTGTCTCAACCCTAACCCTAGCCCGAATGGTGGTGGGAATGGGATTTTGAGGTTCAGGTGCCATGGGGCCCATGGGAACCAGATACGAAAAGTGTGGGGGGAGCAAGGTTGGGGCAGATTCCCTGATATCCACTTGACACCCACCCCTCACATATTCTTGGATGTTAATAAGATCCCCACTGAGCCTTCTCTTCTCAAGACTAAACAGCTCCAGTTCTCTTTGCCTTGAGAGAACCATAACCTAAAGAATGACAAGTCAAGTGACTGGGAGAGGAGGAAGGAAAGGGAAAAGCTCAATCATAATTTTAAAAATTACAATCCTCACACCAGCGGTGACAGAGTTTTGTGTTTTTCTGTGATTTTGGAGATCTGTTCCATAGACATTTCCAAGTTGCGCTTTGCTGACAATGGCAAAATGTTTTCACAAGGCACTGCAGACATATGGAGTCCTCAGGCTTGCGATGCGAAGGTGCTTCAATAGGAATAGGGTTAAGAGATAACAGACAGGCTACAGATACTGAGAAGGGAAAAAGAGGCTAAAGAACCAGCAGACAGAGGTAGACAAGCATATCAGTGTTGCAGGGGCATTTATTGAGAAAGTCTTTCTTTTTGTGCAGTTCTGCAGCATTGGATAGAAATGCAGCCTCTGTAGGGTTTGTCTCCACATACAATGCAAATGGTTCCCTCACTTTATGGCAGACCTATCATGGATCCCAGAGGCCATTTCTCTCCATCATTCACTCAGTGAGCAGTTTGTTTCTACATAGCTGGAGCTCACATTTACCCAGAAGACCATCAAGTTCAGGATGGAGCAATGCTGAAGCAAGAGGGACACTAGCTCTGTAAATAGGAAAGCAGCTCAGCTCATATTTGTGAATTCCTGTGAGGTGGAATTGTAAATTACACATCAAGAATAATCCATCCATGCACTAGAATTTCAGAAC
Organism: Todus mexicanus; assembly: GCA_013389965.1. Taxonomy (NCBI): domain Eukaryota; kingdom Metazoa; phylum Chordata; class Aves; order Coraciiformes; family Todidae; genus Todus; species Todus mexicanus. The sequence goes on along the minus strand of WEIS01015509.1, from coordinate 18,042 downwards.
AGGTGAGCTCTCCAGGGCAGCTAAAAAGGACAAGCCTGACAACCAGAAGGGTGTAGAAAAGAGAGCTTAGCAAATATGAACAAAAATCTAATGAGACAGGAATTAATCCACATCGACTTTGCTGTGAGCGAACTTTTCCTGCTGCTGAGCAAACTTACTTCCCAAGAGGGTTAATGGCCACATACTAAATTCCACATGACTTCGTAAAAAAAAAAAATAAAAAAAAAATTGCTTGCCAATAAAAGTGGTTTATATATAAATCATTCGCCATCTCTGAATGTCAAGGATAGGTAAAGTTTATGACTGAAGATTATGGGTTGGAAATGTCAGTAAAAATGGGGACAGCCTGCAATTACAGGCTCCAGAGGGTCATGTTACAGCAAGATGATCTGAACTACAAAACTTGGTGGAGAGAATCCACACAGCTGGGAAGTTCCATTTTAACTTTTTTTTTTTGGTTGGTTGGTTGTTTTGTAAAGCAAAGACTGTCTGTTTAGACTGTAGGAGCATGTGAGAAAAATGTCTGAGAGTTCATCTCAAGTTCTTCCACCCTGTTCTGTATAATTTCCCTACTATCCATCTTTCCTCTTGCTTTTCAGTCTTTTCAGCATTTGCTCTATTTTTTTCATTAGGAGGTGCAATTGCTTCTTAATCCTTAAAAACTAGAAAAGGTACTCCTAGACAAAATACTCTTTTGGATAAGAAAACGGAATATTTTCCTCTGTACTCCAAGCTTAATTTAGTGGCACTTCTCATCTCTTATTTCACTTCCTTCAGGATACTGATTTTTATAGTGATTCACCCTGACCAGATGAGGGTATTAGAGGTAACTGTCTAAGCAAAAGCTTCTCTGGCAGGATAAACAAAACTGAAGAGCAAAACTCTGCGTGGTGGCGCTAAGTGAACAGCGCTGGCTTAAATGAGATTTGCAGTTTTGACTCAGTAACATTCCCTGTAAAAAAGGGATATCTGGTTGTTTTTTATTTTTCTTTTCTTATAAAGGCATGGGAACAAATTCTACTGTTAGCTGCTGCCGCATTTCTTTCTAGAGTCAGACTTCGTTTCCTATTCTCTTCAAAGCTGAAGTGACTGATAGGATGTTTTCAATCAACATTTATTTCAATACATGTAATTATCAACTATTTTGTATGGAAGGTATTTCAGCTCCTTTAGAATCCCAACAGAGGTAGGGCTGTCTAAGCAGCAGCCCCACTGTGGCTGGGTCTCCAGCTCCAAAGAGCCCCCTGAAGCGGTGCCATGTGAAGCCTCACTGGGAAACCCTTTGCGGACCGGCGAACCCAGTCAGATCTCGTTTACCTTTCCCGAGGAGGCTTTGCTGGTGGCTGGTGCCTCCCTCTTGTGGAGTTTCGTTAAATTACATGCCAAAATTCTCCTCTGTTTTATCTCTCAATCAGGGTCTGATTCACAGCCGTGCTGCTGCCTGTGTGTTACTCCCAACCAAAGCTGGTTGGGAGGTGATTTCAGTAGAGGACTTTAACTAATTTTCAATTTACATACCAACTTCTGTTTGTTGGGACTTCTCAATCTGTGTCTTTAGCCTTTTCTGCTTTTGAGTTTTCTTGTAACAGCTTGATGCAGAATATTTTGAAAAATTAACAAGTACGTGACGCTCATCTCATGCTTCATATATTTTTAGGGTCACAAGTCTCTGAAACTCTCTTGACACTTTAGTCAATATAAACTGAGGGCATGTGTCATGGAAGGAAGAAACTGTGAAAATCACTCAACATGCATAACCATAACAGTGCTGGAGCAAGAGGTATTCATGGCATCATAGAATCATAGAATGGTTTGGATTGGAAGGGACCTTAAAGATCATCTAGCTCCAACCCCTCTGCCATTGGCAGGGACACCTCCCACTAGATCAGGTTGCTCAAAGTCCCATCCAGTCTGGCCTTAAACACTTCCAGGGGTGGCGCAACCACAACTTCTCTGGGCAACCCATTATTAAAGCACTAATCTTTGGATGTAAAAATAAGCAGAGTGAGTAGGAAAAGTAAAATTATTTTGCTGTTGTATATGGGAATTGCTGCTGATGATACCAGAGTGGCTTGTGGGAATTTGTGTTCTCAAGGGCAAAAATCAGCCATAAAAATTGGAAAAAAAAAAAAAAAAAGATGAGCAAAAGAGCATCACACCTGATTATTTTTTTTTTCACACTGGAGAAAATGCATTCCACTAGGATATTTAAGAAATTCGTTATGTCAAATAAATGGCTGCAAAATTACTGGATTATAGCAGAGAAACGCCTTCGGGTAAAAAGAAAATATAATGTGACCATGAGTTCTTTAATCAAGCAGCAGTGGCTCAAAAGCAGTGGCTGCCAACTGATCTGGTGTCATTCAGATGAGCAATGAAGCCCAAATATTTGATGTTGAGTGTGATTAATGGCTGGCACCAACTCAGGAGAGATGATAGAGACATATCTTTGTGTCTGTAAATCAGGTGTCACATTGTACATACTTCAACCAACCGTAAGCTATGCTTTTATTCTACACAAGTAATTGGGTTAAATAAAGAGGTAACTGGTTGACATAAGATGGTTTGTATTACATGTGACAGCTTAAATGACTATGTCCCCTGGAAGTTAATGCTATGAATTTGTTTTCTCTCCTGGTTTCAAAACCAGCTGTTTACCAGCGTGAGATGGAATTAGAGTTAATGAAGGAAGGAGTTCTCCTCATGCTCCTGAGATACTCTGTCAGCATCTATAAAATGTCAAGGGATACTAATTACATGGAATATTAGGAAAAGTCAAAAATACAAAAACTAAGTACTACTTGGAGTACTGCATCCAGCTCAGGAAAGACATAGACCTGTTGGATCGGGTCCAGAGGAGAGCTACGAAAGTAGTCAGTGGTCTGGAACATCTCTCCTGTGAAGACAGGCTGAGAGAGCTGGGGTTGTTCAGCCTGGAGAAGAGAAGGCTCCAGGGAAGAGCGAGTCTCCAGGGAGACCTTAAAACAGACTTCCAGTACCTAAAGGGGACCTACAAGAAAGATGGCAATCTTTTTAGCAGAACCTGTTGTGACAGGACAAGGGGTGATAGTTTTAAACTGAAAGATGGTAGATTTAGGCAAGATATGAAGAAAAAAATATTTACAATGAGGGTGGTGAAACACTGGAACAGGTTGCACAGAGAAGTGATAGATGCCCCATCCCTGGAAATGTTCCAAATCAGGTCGGATGAGGCTCTTGAGAAACCTGATCTAATTGAGGATGTCCCTGCTCATTGCAGTGGGGTTGGACTAGATGACCTTTAAAGGTCCCTTCCAACCCAAAGCATTCTATGATTCTACTACTGTTGCAGAGTAACGTGTTAGTGTCAGATCTGATGGTACAAGCAGAGTAGCAGGTGAGGGTTACAACATCCTATTTGAAAATGAGATCTGGCAACCTTAAAGCAAAATGGGGCTTTGCCTCTCAGAGGTAAAAAATAGTTTCTTCATAGCTGACATAATGAGGTGACATAAGGTGAGTATGACTCTGTGAGTGGAATGATTGGGAAAAGAGAGAGACTGTTCCCTCCATGAGCAAGTATCTGGGCTGAGCGTATAAAGAGAACTCGCAAACATACAGCAACTGCAAGAAGACAAGAAAAAACAAGACAAGTGTGAAGCAAATGCATCAAAGGGACAAAGAAGAGCCTAGAAAAAGGGGACCTCTTCCATTTGATTGTCTACAGCAGTTCCCTTTTACTAACATCTGTTTTTCATCTACTCTCTGTTGCTACAGTCTGGCCGTGGATATGAAGAATCATAGAATTGTAGAATGGTTTGGGCTCGAAGAGACCTTTAAAGGTCATCTAGCCTAATCACACTGCCATGGGCAGGGATATCTTTCACTGGACTGGGTTGATCAACGCCCCATCCAGCCTGGCTTTGAACACTGTCAGTGATGAGGCAGCTACAACTTCTCTGGACAACCTGTTCCAGAGTGTCACTACCCTCATTGTAAAGGATTTCTTCCATATGTCTAATCTAAATTTACCCTCTTTCAGTTTAAAACCATTGCCCAACTCTCTCAGCCTTTCTTCGTAGCAGAGATGCTCCAGCCCTGTGATTATTTCTGTGGCCTTCCTCTGGATCTGTTCCAACAGGTCCATGTCTTTCTTGTGCTGAGAGCTCCAGAGCTGCTCACAGTACTCCAGGTGGGGTCTCACCAGAGAGGAGCAGAGGAACAGAATCACTTACCTCAACNTGCTGCCCAAGCAGCCTGTCCTCCTATGCAGAGTGACTTCTTCACTGCTGACTGAGCTTTCTCTATGGTTTTGGTTGTTCTTCAGTGTTTACAGGCCTTGATAAGCTGCTTTACTCACAATCAGAACACAGACCATGTTCTGGCATTTGAGGAATCCTGATCTGTAATTACTCAAGGGACTGTAGTCTCTTCTCTCAGGCTACCAATGACAGAACGAGAGAACATAGTCTTAAGCTGCATCAGGGAAGGTTTAGGCTAGATGTTAGGAAGAACTTTTTTACAGAGGGAGTGATTCCCCATTGGAATAGGCTACCCAGGGAGGTGGTGGAGTCACCATCCTTAGAGGTGTTCAAGAAGAGGTTGGATGATGTACTCAGGGACAAGATTTAGATTATGAGATAATATTGGGTAATAGGTTGGTGATAGTCTAGGTAGTAGTTTACAGGTTGGACTTGATGATCTCTATGGTCTTTTCCAACCTTGTTATTTCTGTGATTCTGTGAATGCAAATGTTCCTGGGAGATCTGCTCTGAGAAAACAGTGCTGGGACTTTACTGAGGGAGTAACAAAGACAAAACATGGTCATTAGAGTCGAGTCAAGTGAGGTCTGTCCATTAAGTTCCCCCATGTGGGACACCAGCAGGCGTTCTTGTAATTTGGAGCCAGAGCCAAAGAGAAGGTCCTGGAGAAGTCCTAATTTCACATTCAAAACCATACAAGGGATTGGAATGACACACAGACCATGCAGGGAGTGTCTGAATTAGTGGGCAGTTCTGCTGGGAAAGATGTCTTTAGCTAAGGTCAAAATGGTTTTTGGCCACATTCATTCTACTATGTGATAAAGAGAGTTAGCTATATGAATATGGGTGTTTCTTGGCTCCTCTAATACAGGTGATGGACTAAATGTTCCCAAATACAGGTGATGGACTAAACATTTAAAGATAAATTAATACTTTATGTAGAACTGATCTCACCCACAAACTTCAGCTTCCCTGGCTCATGTTTTCAGTGTGTTTTCCCTCACAGATCAGACTGAACGTTTTTCTCAAGATTGTTTGGTCCAATGACAGTTCTTGGCTGAAGTTTCCTCTCCTCTGGCATCAGCAGAACTCTACTTAATGCTTAAACACAATGTGATGGCAGATTAAAATTGATGGCAGATTCAGCCCACCCCACATATGTGCCTCACCCTGCTGTGGGATAAATAAATGGCAAGTGAAGCAGCTTTTGGACTGCCACAGTTTTTGGGCTGCGGAGAGAATGCAAGTTGTGTTTAGGGTCAGTTCGGTTTTGGATTTTAGATTTAAAACACTGTGGCATTAGCTCTGCCTTAAAGGTTTGGCAGACAGCCAGAGACAAAACAATTTCAGCCAACCAGATTTAATCTGTCACTGCATATGTATCAGAGACATAAAGGTGACGCTGCAGCTGCAAGAAAATCCTGTTTTAATCTGATTTATTGTCATTTACGAAAACTTCGTAGCACTCATTTTTTTTCTGGAGTAAATGAATGTTTCATTTTGTTAACTTTGCAGTTTGAAATTTTCCATCTATAAATAAGCGATATATGAATATACACACAAGTATGTTTGTCTTAAAAAATATAAAAAATCTCAATATCTCACGTGTCAAGTATTCATACATGTCAAGAATTCAGAAATTTGTTTTCCTACATTTTTCTTTTGCATTTGCCTTTAGCTCTGTTGAATTGCCCATTATGTAAAGTCCTGCCTTTTCTGCAGCAGTACCAAATGCATTTGAGATCTCTAGTCCATTTTCAGACTTTCTGCCGATCCTAATTTATTTCTTTCCCGGACCTTTTCAGTTTCTTTGTCTGCTGTGTCCAGATTTGCCTGCTTTGAAGATCAGTTTGAGCAATTCTCCTTTCAGTCATGTATTATTGTGCATAATCACACACATTGTTCTTCAGGATTTGAGAAAAACCAGAAATGTAATTTGATGTTTTAGTTGACTATGTGACTGTCACAGAGCAAAATGTTAACTAAAAGTCAACTCTCCAAAGCATTTCAAGGGCTATTGAAGAGGTTTGCATTTGAGATGTCGTTGACTACTGCTGCCCTTTTCACTTAAGTGGATCATCAAACTGCAAGGCCTTGCGAGGGTTTTTTTTCTACTTGAATAAAAATTGCTGATACAAATTAGATATGATCTTAGTATAACCTTGTTCATTTTGCAAAAATGTGCATAAATCCTGTTTCTGCGTAGGCAGAAGAAGCAAACATTGGTAGGAAGTTTCCTCGCCCATAAAACTGGAGGTGAGCGACTCCAGGGCTTGGACCCAGGAATACCACCTTGCAGCTTCTTGTCAAGATTACACCCATAAGTCTTTCCTCCACCTTTCTGTTGTTAATGTTCATAGCTGTCCTGGTTTGGGTTAGAAAAGAAATTCTGTTCTATGACTTTTACTTTTCAACTAAGTCTGTCTGAAGTTAGCAGCATGTTTAGCAGACAGAGCCTGCTTCTAGCAGTGATAACGCTCCGNTGCCCTGACCCCAAACCATGACAATAGCCTACAGGCCATATCCCATCCTCTTTTTAAAAATTTATTTTATTTTATTTCTTTTATTGTTAGAATCTTTCTGAATTTATCTTCCTTAGCTCTGGCTATGCATGTTCCTCTTTGATTGAAAACAGATCTGGACTGAGAGGCTATTCAAGTATTCAAGCAGATCTCAGGGAGGTAGTCTGGAATTTCAGATGCTTAAGATTCAAAACAGCATGGAGAAGACAAAACAGCATTGAGATTAACTTAGTTATTTTGTAATCACAAATTAATATTATTCAGAAACTTTCCATCGAACCCACAGTAGTCTGTTGATAAACCTTGCATTGGAGAGGTCACATTACAAAAATAATTATTGTACGTTTCAGAAAACATTTCAGAAAGGATGAAAAATTCAGTCTATGGCTCTTACATAAATCCAAAAACTACCACTGGAAAGATAACCTTTTAATCGTACTTCTACATGTGTTTTTTCTGACTGGCAGTCTTTTTAATCCTTCATTGCAAAATTAAAGCATGAGACAATGGACTAGCTGGCAGATCCCAAAAGTTTCATCACCAATACATCAGATCTGAATGATAAAACATGCACACTGAATAAAGCCGTGCTGATATGGGTAGTTCAAAACATAAAGTGAAAAATAGGCAGAAAAACAAGAAGCAAATGTAAGAAGTTAGGCAGTCACAAAATCTCACATAAATTAGTAAGTTTCCTGATCTTTTAATTTTGGGGTTTTCAAAGAACTGTAGATGATATAGGGAAAAAAATCCAAGTTGTTCTGTAAGAATCTTTATATATATATATTTTATATCTTCCCCGTCTGTCAAATTAGCCCAGTCTCAGCTGCAAAAATGGAAACATTCTTAATATGGAAATACTAGAAACCAAAATTTCTAAATTGGATTGGAAGATACTGAGTACCTTTTTTCATAGTCAGCCTGTTCTTGCTCTATAGAGACAGCCTGAAAACTGTCTGAAGATGGCAGAGCCCTTCTGAACAAGATCAGCTCCTGCAAGAGCTTCAGTTGCCTTTGATTCTCACCCTCAATGTGAGCCAAATCAACAGCAGTGGGCAGAGCTGTAACTAGGTTGAATGCAACCTGGATAAAATCTCAGGCTGGTGACCCTTTGCAGGGGTGGGAATAAACTAATACTCTCCTGCTTTAATGTTTGTCATGGAGAGCAATGAAAGTATGCATCAAGACAAGTGTGTGAGCTTCGTTAGATGGTAATTGTGCATGTAGGGCTCCTGCTCAGCACACGCCGGGTCTCAGGAAGACATTGGCACAATTTGGCCACTCTCCCTACACATTTGTGCTGTGAAACTCTCTTCTCATCCCCAGAGACCTGAGGCAGGTGTCTCCTGTGAGCCACTTCTGCAGTGGTCCTTCAGTCAATGATCCAGAGGTTTGGGCGATGCTGACTATTCAATTAAATTGTTAGGGAAGGCCTGGCTGCTGCTGCTGACTGCATTCACAGCTGTCCTGAATCGCTGTCGTATTTCTAGGAAATCTGAGGTTTATTTTAGCAAAAATGAGAAGACCTCCAGAATTAAAGCACTCATTTTAGATAAGGTTTCTTCCTTTTCTCTCACTTACTTTTAACACTGCCTGGCCAAACAGGAGAGTTTGATGACTTCAAAACATATTTTTCCCTGGATGAAACTCCAAAGAACCCTCTAGTATGCCTTTTATACCTAATTATCTCTACCTCCTTTGTTCAAGCATTTTCTGCTTCATGTTTTGTTACCACTGCAGTGTCCCCTGCAGACCCTGAGGAATGTAACTTTGAACTTGGCCCAGCTTTGACGGAGGAATTGGACCAGTCTACCTCCAGAGGTCCCTCCAAACTAAATTATCATATGACTCTATGATTCTTACCTGCTGAAAAAAACATTCAGTTGCATTTCTGTCACTTCTACTTCAGCAGCTTTTACCTCACTGGTGAGATACCCTCTTATTCCCTCTTAACCTTGCACTTGCTCATTGACACAAATTTTAGTCAACAAGGTGAACTTAAGAAGAATATGATGTCAGTGTTTTCTTTGCTAATCAGCAAATAAGAGCACTATGACTTTCCCAGATAATTGGGTCCCTTATGAATATTAATAAGTGTTCAATAATTAATGTGAAACTGTCTTCTCAGAGACCGCCGAGCTTTTAAAGCGCCATGAGAACAACTCTTCAGTTGAGCAACAGAAGCAACAACACAGTTCCCACTAAATTTAACAGGCTTTGGTTTAATTTGTGAGCTAGCACTGGGTAAGAAAAAGATGTGATATAGAACAGGCCATGAGTAACTTCAGAGCTAAATACTGTTCTTGAGCTGCTGCTAAAAGATGCAATGAATTTTTATATCTGCCAAATGTACTACGTAAAATTAATACAACTTGCATTTTTAATTATCCCCTGCTACAGTTCTTGTTGGGCAGTTCTAAGGAGCTGGAAGGAGAAGGTCTTCTCTACAGCTTGGTAATAAGGCTTTCATGAACAAAAAAGGCTGGAGGTATAAGAATGGAAAGACTTTTTTTGCAGTCATTCATAAAAGATTAATTTTCTAGTTACAAGACTTTATCAATGGGAGCTTTACTGTACCTCCTGTCTTCTAACCATTTGCCCTTGGGGTTCTGATTTTGCACATACCGAGGTGTAATTCTCCTCCTGGGAAGAACTCCTTTGAGATAGAGCGAAGGTCATAAGTCATTTCAGAGGATAGACAGGAACAGACCATTTATCTAAATGCTTAGGGTAATTGTCTAGCTGCCCGAATAAGACACCTAGGATGTAAGACACCAGAGTCCAGGTGCCATTATTCAGGAGAAAGTTTAAATCCAGAGCCCCCTCTGCTTTGCTGTAACTCTACCCATCTCCTGCAGGATATTCTAGTCCCCTGTGGAAGTTCTGCTTTGTATGGCATACCTGAATAGTCAGCAGGACAAGGAAAGCAATGAGTATGATACTACAATATTGTCATTAGATCATTCAAGAAGTGGATGTTGTGCTCAATCTTATTAGTATTACAGCATTTCATGAAAAACAGAGTTTAGAGCTTCCCCTGTGAATAGCTGGGTGATAGTTGTACTTGCCTAGCCACTTCCAGTGTCCTGGGATAAATACTGGAGAAGAATTAGATCTAGGTGAATGCCCCCCTTCTGAGCTATTCTTGAAAAAAGACAGCTTCTTCCAGCCATGGCTGTATGGAATCGCATGTGAGCATATACATCTTATCAAATCCTGCAGGTAAAATAGGAGGGGAAAAAATTGGTCACCTGAATCTCAGTGGGGTTTCTGTCTAAAATCAAGGTATTTGGGTGCTGTAACAACGTAGATGTTGGTATCAAGGCACAATAAACATCTTCAGGTTTCGACAACATGTAAGTAGCTGTCACTAATTTTCTCTTTTTAAAAAATGTGTTTATTACAACCAATAGCACCTACATTTGGGTCAGACACGTAAAATTATACGTAATTACGTATTACTTGAATCACAGTTGTGTAACTTAAGCATTCTGTAATGCCTTTAAAATTTACAGAAATGAGTTCTCATACATGAGGAGTAATTGTTTCTCAGATCTTTCTCAAAAGAAATTAGGAGCCTTAATGAAGAAGAAATCTTAATATAAGAAATTAAGATAATACTTGCACACCTCTGAAATATTGATGTTTCCTAAAAAAAACACCAAAGCCTGCAATCATCCAGAGAATGTCATTGAGTCTAGCTGTCAGCTAACTTAGTTTTTTTCTCTTCTTAAGCCAAGACATTCAACACATGAAAAGTTTTAGTCCAGTCAGTGCTACTTTGCACAACTGGCGTAAAACCTGGAACCTAGACATACATCATTCTCAGGCAGATAATATATCTGCCTCTGATACGACATATCAGCATTGTAGCTTTATAGTCATACTGTCCAGTTACTTAAATACTTTTTTTCTTCCCTTGTAACTCTGTAAAAGAACTTCGCTAACACACATCAGTTTTCCAAGAAGGCTGAAGATACATCATGAACAATTAAAGTCAATTGTTGGCTAGAGGGGAAGATTTGATAGGCAGACAAACATCCAAACAGCAGAGAGAAGAGAATGAAAACAAGAAAATCATCCCTTTAGCCAATTAGGACAGCACTGATGGTTTGCTCACCCCTACATTCTTTTATTCACAGAAGTGAATTCCTGGGGAGGTTTGAGTGTAGCAGAGAGATGCCTGATGAATAGCTTTGGGAATAATATTCTGCCAAATGGTATCAGCAGTAAGAGAGAGCTAAATTTAAATATCAAAGACATTAAAATTGACACATACACGCTGGCTGCTGGCCAGAGAGCTGGGGAAGGCTGTGTTGTTGGGTTTGTTTTTTAATGAGTTCCTTTTTTGGATCTCAGTAAACTTGGTAGCAAGCTGTCTGTCAGGATGTAGCACTACGGAGGCAGTGAGATGAGAAACCAATCAGCAGTAGATAAGGATTTTAAAGGTGGTTTTCGTAGAGGTAATAATTACATCCACATCAGCAGAAGAGGTCATCCAAGGAGAGGGAACTAGGAGCGGAGGGCAAGAAGCACCAGGAAGCCTTGAGGGGGCTACACCTTGAGGTGGGAGGACAAGCTTTGGAGAGAGATGCTTGAGAAAAGGTCTAGGCTGAGAGAAAAAGAGCATAGAAAAGTCACAATGTCCAATGCAACAAGGTATAGAAGTACAGGTAGTAGTGTCAAGCGCAACAGACACATCAGAGGGGACAAGGATGGCGTGCAGGCGTGAACCTTGGTTAGGAAGTAGACTTTCAGTGATATTTCCAGGAGGATATCTGCGAAGGGGAGCCATCAGGAACAGACTGGAACTGGTCACAGCCGTCTTTTTTATTTCCTTATCGCCACCACAGTTTGTTCATCCCAGTCTTAGACAGCAAGAGCTCTAGGACAAGGTGTTTCAGTTTTATTGATTTGGATAGCACCAAAGGCCAGAGATGTGAAGATATGTGTAATGTTCCAGGAAGATGTTTTTTTCCTAGGAAAAATTACATCCATGGTGTAGCTGGAGGGTTAATGCATTGAGCAGAGGAATTGGGAAGTAATGGCAAAATCAGCAACACAGGAAGGGAAAAAGAAAAATAAAAACAAGATGTGGATTATCATATTAAATTGAGGTTAGTAGGCCCAATTAACATCTGTTACCTTTGCTGGGTTTGTTTATGAAACCTGTAGCATTACTGCAGAAAGTTGCATGTTAATTTGAAAGAAATCAAGAAGCACAGATAACATCTTTTATTGCTAAAATCAAAGCAGTCACTTACTGGCTCATCTTGATAAGGCCCTGATGGAACAGGATGGCTTCTTATCCACACAGCGAGCTGAAGAAACCTCTCAGGAGCTGCTCCCTTAAGCATGACTTCCTATGCCTTACTTTATTTAGTTTGCATATAATTTTCTAAGCACTTCTTAATTGATTAACATCTTTTAAAATACATTAGGATATGGCTAATACTGGGTATGCAAGTTTACTTAATCAAAGCACAACCCACAGCTCATCTACAACACATGAAATTTTTGCCAGGTTTCTTAGGTCTGCTTTTCCCTGCTTGCACTCCTGTGGAGCTAAATTCAGCAGTAGGGAAGGACAGAGGGTGAAATGATTTTTAGGAATTCCTCATACACAGGTGCAACACATCTCCCAGTCCCTCCTTCCTTGGGGCCAGAACCTCAGGAAACATCAGCAAGTATCATACTGCATAGGCAAGAATGGTCAGACAAGAGCCCATTCCAATAACGCTGCTGAAAGACCTTGAACCTTCACCTGACTTCTCAGTACTCTCTGCTGCAAAATGGGCACAATTATACTAATACACTTTGCAGAACGGCAACTTTTTCATTAGCTAATATGCACTAAGTGTCTGGAGTAACTCTTGGCTTGTGTAAAAGAGAGAGAGAATGTATATGGAAATAGAGAAAACAAAGGCAATAACGATCTAAAATGAGATTCTCAGAACAAGAACTTGCTCTTAAGTTAAGTGGGTGAAGTTTATTTAGAAAAGGCATTAGTAGGATGAAAGATTGACACCCAGACTTCTCGTTGTGCCTTGCAGGACCTAGCGCAGAAACCTTCAGGCTGCAGGAACAAGCCAGCAGGTGGCTGTAGATGCCAGCAGCTGCCCCGGAGTGGGGCAGGCTCTCGGGATGCTCTGCTAGGGTAAACCCGGAGTAGGCTCACTGAGGTGATTAACACCAGATACCTTTACAACTAGCCCTATGGCAAAGTCCCGACCTTAGCTATCCATGCCCCAAATTGGCTCAGCCAAAATCAGTTTCCCCGATTCCCACTCCAGGAAGAGTTTTGAACTCCAAAACCGCTCACACCAGGGAATTTCTACTTCAGAATTGCCTAGTACTGAGTAAATGGTTGTTTTGCACCAAGTAAAAGATCATGGCAAATCATACATACATTTATGAAGGCTTTTCCCAACTCAGTGAGCAGGTATACCTAAGTTCTTAACTAACCTGAACTCACTCGCTTACACCACCCTTTGATACTCTAATCTTGGCAGGCTCTGGATCAGAAGCTTGGATCCTGCAGTCTGCCGACCACACTCGCCTTGTTATAGCAAGTGCGATTTCGAGGAGAAGGGAAGTGTCTTGCAAAGCATTCTTTCCAGTCTCACTGAGTGGGTATCCAAAGGCAGGGACCTTACAGATCTTCCTTAGAAAATGATTGGGCAAGATTTTGCATTCATCTGCCCGTTGGACTCCCATGCACTGGGATTTCACAACAAAGTAGTGCTTTGGGAGGTCGGTCTGTCTGTCAGAACACTCCCGTGTCACAGGATGAAGAAATCACTAGGGCCAGAAAACACTAGGACCAGGCATTAGAGAAGGGAACTGGCTGGAGCTTTTCGTAGCTGCGCAAACCAGCACTAAAACAAGAGAATTGCAGAAGCGTTGCACAAGGGAGGCTTCACTGCAAGTGTTGCCTCTGGCTCGCATTCCTTTTAAGCTGTTATAAAACTTTAAATATAATTAATAAATAACCATCCCTCTCAAGCAGAGATGAGTCCAAAGCTCTGCCCCCTGCATGAACCAAGTTTGTTATTTCAGCTCTTGATATAAAAGTACAGCATATCACCACGAGCTATAATGAGGCTCCCAGCTGTAGCTTGCCAGCTGAGGTCAGCCAGACTGGCCAGGCTGCTTTACTGCTGCAAAGGGAACAAACCCAGGTGGCTTTAACAGGTGGGGTAGGCTAAATCAAAGACCTAATTCCAAGGCAGGATGAAGGTACCACCTGCCAGCTGCTGTTTGGGTACAGGATGAAGACAACTCTTCTGCCACCCCACCTGACTTTGGGGTGCTTTCCTCCTCCTCCTCCCCCCCCTCCCTTCTCCTTGCAACATGAGCAGTGACTGAGAGCTCTGAGCTCGCAGGGCTGGGAGATCAGAGTGGCGCTCGCAGCCTTCTGCAATCACAGAAAGGAGGGCCAGGGTGGCAGGAAGGCCAAGGAGTCACTTTCATGAAGGAAGAAGCTTCCGCCTCTTAGCTGTGTGATGGGAAGGTGTCTTCGCCTCTCCCACCATGTCCCTCAGGCTGTTCTCTAAGCAGAAACTTTTTAACTTCCCCCTCTTCCATTTATCAGCCTTTACAAAGCTATTGGTTGGCTCTAGAATTAAAACATTCTCAAACCTCTAAGTGTCTAAAGAAAAATTTTTAAAGGCATGTTAGTGTTTGGTATTTTTATCCACTCACATTAATTTCTAAACTATTAGACATCTGTTCTCGGAGATACTGGTTGCATTTTGTTTATTGGTATGACCTGGATTATGGTCTCCCTCTGGCCACTGCTGTGAAATATTAATCCCAAGCTTAAGAACTACTTTTCTAATGTAACAGGCTGGTTAATGAAGGAGGTGAAGGAGGTAGAACTAGACACAAACATATGAAAGTGTGTATAGACTATTGTTTCTGTTTCCTAATTAGGAATAACTAATTTTCATTGATTTCAATCAGGAATTTATTTGGGTTATTTTTGTTTTTAAAAATTAGATTACTTTTATCTATGGGTATAAATAATGGATTTAAGAGTGCAGCTCCTGAGAGCTTTGAAAATATTAGCTGTGGTTACTGGTCTGTAGCTGAGACAACATTGACTCTACAATTCCCAAAGCTGGGAAAATCTCTGTGAGTGCCAAATACCCCACAGAAGGTTAAAGAATGAATATGATAATTGTACACTTTATATTGTAGTCTGTACTTACTATGAAAAATACTAACAAATTTAAAGTATGAGAGGAAATAAGCACTGAGTACCAAACATTCAGTAGTCAGTTACAGGTAGAAATGAAAAACAGGAATATCACTATAACCTTATAAAAATTTTGGCGGTTGTGAAGTAATGATACCAGATCTTGTTTAGACTTGTAAATTAACAATGCGTGACAAATTGCAGCTGAAAATTGACCCAAGGAGCACATTAATATTAACCATAAAACATTTTCCAGGATTATCACAGAAGATAAAGCCCACAGAGTACATCTGATGGGTAATTTGTGACCTCTGGTTGATGATCCATGATCTCAAGACTCTTTTACCAATATGTTCTTATAATAAATAAATTTGCTGTTTTACCATGTGTAAAATGGTGACAGGCAGCTTATAGTCTATGAAGAACCTACTTGCACTTTGGCTTTCAATTTGGAAATGTGTGTATACTAAAAGAATCGATTAAATTTCAGATTTTACCTAAGAATAAGATATACTAAAAGTAAGAAAAATTAGAGAAAGAAGAGTCAGGAGCAGTAAGTCAGGTTTATACCACGGATGATAGTGTAGTTACTCAGATAATGCATTTACATATCATGAGACAATAGACGTTGGTTATTGCAGGTTTTTCCCTGTCTTCAATGCAGATGTGATTTAAATGTCATTGTTGACTCATATTCTGGTGCATCTAAGAAGAACTGAGACTGAGGCTGGAACAGGAATGAAGAGAGAACGCTGCCTTAGGAGCTTCTTGTACTTCTCAAAACAACACTTTTGAAATCTGTCTAGATCTATATAAAGCAGGTGTATCTGCATCCAGTACAAAGCATTTCTCAAAAGATTTTTGCTGCATAGCTATATCCACTGGATGGTATGAAATTGCCTTCTCTGCTATTCTCTTTGTGTAGTAAGAAACTCTGTGAAGCTTGGATGACCACAGAGAACGTTTCAGAAACAGTCTATACAGGTTTTTTTTTTTTAAACTGCTGATAATCCCTATTGTGCCCAGGAAAGATGAAAAGAATTCAAATAGAAATCTCTTTCCACTCTTTCTACAGAGAAACAACTAATTTTAGAACCAAGGTTGGGGAAAATAAATAAATAAATAAAAGAGTGAAAAGACCCTTAAGGCCATGTACAGCAAGGTACGGTATTCTTTGTGGAAATGCCCTGAGAGACTTTTGAGGAGACAGGAAAAAGTTGCCCCTTTCTTCTTCATGTCTGCCAGCAAGCCGTTATTACCCTTCCGTAAGAACATCTACACTGCAAGACAAGTTGTGTAAGCTTTGGAAAGTGTCTGCCAGCCACGTCTCCAAGCAAACGTGGCAGTTGTCATATGAGGAAAAGGATGTTCTATGTGTTCATTAAGTGGGCACAGCAACTGGATCAAGACCTTCAGACAATGTACATGGGGCGATGATCTGACTGTGGAGCTTGACTGGTGTTTCTGAGAGGGCCCAGAAGCAGAATTTTAAGTTGCTGGGAAAATGAATGAGTGAAAGTTTAAACGTCTACAGACTTCATATGTCTGTAGCTCTAAGTGAAATTTTTGAGATTTGAATATTTTGAAGTTAGCACCTAAACAGCACCTAAGTCTAGCTTCAAGCATTTATGGCCCTTCAAAGATCCAACTCAATGGGCTCAGAGAGATTTAGAGGGAAGATCATAAATGAGGTAAACATCAGCATCTGCAATGCACAGATATTGTAGATGTCCAACGCATTCAAGAAGCTCAAGCTTACCAGTTCTAGATCAGGTGCCCGCACATCTTCACAACTGATTTTGTTGTGGCCTGCCTGTAAAAGACAGGAGATTGAACACACTTCTGTGGGCTTTTTAACATTTTCATCCAGTAGACTATCGGCTTCTGATTAAATGATCCATTAAAGAGAAAGGAGGAAGAGGCAGTAAACCACTATATTTAATTTCACAGAGAGACAGAAAATAAGTGAAAATACAGTTGCTACATTCTTCCAGCACGTCTTAAAAATGACTTGTATAGAAAATGACAAAGGGTACATTTCTCGGAAATACTAGAATATAATCCTGACAATTCTTTCTGTGGGTGGTTATATGCTGAAGAGTGGCTGTTAAAATATTTACCTTATACATTTTGTTTTGCACATTATTTAAACATCATAAAACATAGTTCTCCCCTGTGTTCCTGGAAGTCTGAATTGGTTATGTGGAGGGTGTTGGGGTTTGATGTACGAAATTCCATTATAGTATTGTAATAATTTGAAACGATGGTCAACAAGGATTATTTTTCTCTTGGTCTTCTTGGACTTGTCTCTATAAAGTTCTGTCTTAAGGACAGCATTAAACAACAGTAGTCTGCAGCAGTGGGATGGACAGAAGACTGTTGAGAGACAAGGATTTTCTTCCCACCACTACCACTGACCTGTTGGCTGGCAGAGTAAGTCCTTCATCTCTCTGTCTACCAGCTTCCCAATTGTTTTCCCATAGTATTGATTTCCATTTAAGTGTGCTTTATGATCTGAGCATACCAGTGAAAAACACTTCATAAGAGCAAGATCCTATCACCTGATGACTTGTGATATCATTCAAGTGTTTTAACTTTGGTGTCTGTCCAAGCAGGTGTTTTATCGTCCTTATGAATAACCTTTATGATTGGAATTCATTCACTATTTGCATGTCACTAATAACACGAAAGCCACTTCTGCTTACTAACTAGGTACTCTTCACGACAGAGTAAATGTTCTTATAGATGCTGCTACCAAATCAAGGAAGTCTTTTTTTTTTTCCTTTAAAATAATCATAAACATCAAAACTGAGCTATACTACAGATCTACAGGTATCCTGGCAGCTTACATGAAGAAATGTATTGAATGACAAAGCGCTTCTTTTTTTCCCACTTACAAAGAATAATATAATAAAATAGGAAGAAAAGAGATTTGTCCACCTTATGTTATACCTGGTATCAAACAAGGAGATGATGTAACCTCAGGCATTTTCACTGACACCTCAGCTGTTGACACTGCCAAACACAGGAGACTGGCTTTGATGCACTAAGAAGTGAAGCCAACACTGCAATCTTTTAT
>WEIS01015504.1:14831-36165 GCA_013389965.1 Todus mexicanus | reverse complement strand
ATCTATCTGACTCTGATCAACATCTGAAGCACCTAAATATTGTCACCAATGACTGTTTCCTTCCCTTATAAAAAATCAAAAGGTGGTCTTGGCACATTTCCTATCTGACAGATGGCCACATCTCAATTAGCAGTAACCTATGCCTTTTCTAGCCACTTTGGAAGGCCAGCAATGCAAGGCAGCACAGAAATGATACTGTTCCCTCTCCCTTGGATATGTCTGTACTGGTCAAGGAGTTGCATTATGTATGAATACAGGAAGCACTGGTGCCAGCACTTGCTGTACCACTTTCTGGAAGAATCCCAAGAAGTTCAAACATGAGATCTGCATGCAGTGAGATGAGGCACAGATGGCAAAATAAAAGCAACACAATTTTTTTTGAGCTTCTGAATATCTCAACTCCAGGACATACGAGAAACTGGACCACTTTAGCTGAATTCATGTAACTCATCTAGAGCAAAGGAGATACAGACAACCCCTTCCAGAGACTGGGCTGAAAACTTGTCTATGTAAAAAGGTGGTCCTGTCTCATTTTTGCTAACAGGTCCTTCCAAAGTAATTTAGTACCTGATATAAAGTTCTACACTCTACTTGATTCATCCTCCCAGCAGATGATATCTAACAGCCATACCTTCTTGGTGCAGGTTAGGCAAAGAGTGGCAGCAATTGCATTTAGATTCTTCCACTGTTGCAAGTAATTGAATACATCCTGTTTATAAGAGTAAAGAAGATTTTAAAGGACTGAGACATTTGATTTTGAGCTATGCTACAAGGTTCACTCAGACAAAAAATTATATATTTTACTTTTTCATTTGCCATAATTACAGAATAAGAAAAAAATGCTCAGCTTGGGTTAACCCAAGCTTTCATCTACCAGCAAACAATTCAACACGAGCTTCAGCACCCAACCCATCTCATCTAACCCTTTTTTTCTTTCTCAGAAATTGAAAAGCACTCCTGGCTACGCCTCTGGGGTCTGATTCCTGCCTTTGGCAGGAAGAGATTACAGATTTTGGACTACTTCCCAATTGCTTTGTACCATCACTCTGAATTATAATCAAGTGAAACGTGGTTCAGACTACACCATGGTATCTGCGGTGCCAGGATTTTCCAGACAGAACCCTTATGCGCTGACCTGCATGCCAAAAGCCCTGCACACTTTGGAGCACAGGGTCCTAGAGTCCAGTTGTGTCCCCTAAAAAATGCGCAATTCTTGCAGTCTTATAGGTCTGTTTGACTTTTGGAATATTTTTTTTTTTCTGGCTCATTATCACTGTAAATACCAGCTCTCAGCCTTTTTCTCCTGAAACCTTCCCTTTTCCATCCCCTCCATCTCCTTCTGCTAGCTCTGCACGACAGGAAGATAGCTCCACAACCACCACAAGTTGTTAACACTGAGCACATCGGGTGGGTTACATCAGTTAAACTGACAAGTGTTGCCATGTTAGCTTGAGATGACCTCAGGGGACATTCTACCACCCAGCCGTTGCTTTAGAGACATTGAGTGACATTTTGTTTCCTCTGCAGTGAAGGAGCCTTTAGCAGAAACCTTGCAGGTACAGATTTAAGCCAGGTTATTCTGCTGGAAGAAGGAAGCTTCTCTTTGGTCATCTAGAAGGTCTAGGCTCCTATCTCATACTGAGAACAGCAACGCTTTGTCTGTTTGTCCTCTCTCCTTCTTCCTCTGGTGATAGGTGGTGCTGCTGCTCTTCCTAGAGCTCAGAGATGCACTTGCAGGTCATTGTCTTTCCACTTTCCTACTCGGAGTGCCCTGAGCCTGTGAGAGCATACACCACAGTAGAGACTCTCAGACTTTGTTTGGACAGCTGAGGACCACAGCCTAACTTACTACCACCAGTTCCCATGAGCGTTTTAGCACATCAGCAGATGTACCAGCTAACAATGCTCCAGAAATCCTTGTGGCTACCACAAAACTCACCCTCATTTCTTGCAGCATTTGATATGTGGGTTTCAGACAGCAACTCTCTCCTGATCCCACACTGTGATGCCTCCCATGTGGTTTTGGCCAGGCTCTCCAAGCAGCTCTGTCTTCAAGAGCTCTCAAAGAGTGACTGCTGTCAGTGCTGCAGAGTAGCCAGTGGGCCAAAGAGCTGGCAGTTGATCAGGACTGTGTGAATCTCCAACTGGGTGTTGTTACTCAGGGTGCTTCCGCTGAAGTCAGTGGTCAAACGGTTGGTCAGTGTAAGTCCTTGTAACGGCCTTGATCAGAGCAATAAGCAGTGAAATTATTTCCCTGGAGCTGTAATGATATATGTCTGCAAAGTCTCATCCCTTCCTTAACTTCTACAAACCTCTGTGTTGCAGGAAAAGCTGTTTGTACATCTCTGGCGATTTCTGCTTGCAGGTGGCATTTCCTCTTTACGTCCTACCTTAATGGCTCCCAAATCTCTTGCACTTCACAGACAGCAGGAAACCACAAGACCCATGGAGGATCCCAGGCCAACCTGGGCTGCCTGAATCCCTCCCATCTCTCCCTCTGCTCTAGGCAGCCTTGCCTTCCCCTCTTCCTCTTTGCAAGGATAATTCTTGTTCTTATTATTCATCAGGTCTTTGAGCAGTCACTTGTCAGGCACACAGGTCACAGCTGAGCCCTGCTCAGAGGCCCTGGAGTGCAATTACCCTGATCCCTGTTCTCAAAGTAAGAAAGGGTCCCCAGAGGCTATGTAGTTTGTCCTAGCAGGTTGCTGGCATAAACTTAGAATAGCAAGTAGCTGCAAGGATCTTCCAACAGTCAACAGATGCAAGGGAAATGGACTTTTCTTTCTCCTTTGTCTTGCTTCTTTCAAGAATCTCTTCATGCTGCTCTCTGCCACTGCAGTGCTTTGCGCTTTTGTCTACATAGAAGCTTTCCTACTGAGGTGCATCTGCATCAGCCCTGGAAGGATAAGAGAAAGGGGTAGAATCAGAAAGAAAGCGCTAGATACCATTGTTAGACACCTAGCATGAACCTCCCCAACTTCTTCCCACCCACAGCTCTTACCAAGAAGCAGTGGAATGTGTTGGCATAATGCATTACGTGTGCATTGTGGATATTTACCTGGTGCTGAGAAGGACTCTGTGATGCTGCTAGACCTGAAGAGAACCCCCCAAATCACAAACGAGTGTGTTGCAATTCACCTCACTGCAAGCCCTTTTCATAGGTCTTTGAAAACTTTCTTCCAAAATCAGCAGGGTACCAGATGGATGATGAGAGCAGCAAATATCAAAACCAAATCATGCATAGTTGTTAGCTTCCTAGTGACAGGAATAGGCCAATTTAGGGCAAGTTTAGTGCAAATAAGGAAGTGGCATGATTAAGGCTAGTCAGAGCACTGGTAAGGTCCTTAGGTGGTTTGCAGCAAGAAAAGAGGGAGACAAGAAAAAAGGGCAAAGTACGTTTTAATCTTTAGCAACAGTTAAAACCACTGCTGGTTTTGGACTGTGATTGCTCCACCACTTAGATTTTCTTGGTGGTGATGCAAAATTCCACTAAATCAAATGTGGTTTGACTTACTCATGGACAAAAAGACCCGTGGTCTCCCAGACTGAATGAAGAATGTGTATAGTTTGGTGCAGGGAGAATGGGAAAGGTAGAAGAACAATGTCAGAGAAAATGATTATTTTCTTTATGTCACTGAACCTCATCTTGATAACGACACAGAAAACACTTCATTTTGGAAGTGTCAGAAGGACTCAAACAGGCTCACAGGACGTGGCTGCCTGGAAGCCAGAAAATTAGACTTGATGATCCAGAAATTCCTTCCCCACTCCATTCTGTATAAAAGCCTTTTTTCTCTTCCAAGGAAAAATCAAAAAAATCCTTCTCAAAATCTTGCCACACTTCCTCCTATTTCACAATTACTTGTGGTCACCTAGAAGCTGTATTTTGCCCAAGATTCACCATCCATCCAAGCCAGCTATCTCCAATCCCTAGAAGTAATGCCTGATGGTAAGAAGCAGTAGCCTGATGATAAGAAGCACTGAAGCATTTAGAAGTCATTTGGTTGTAAGCCAACCCCCTTACAGTTTTGTTCTTGTACAAACAGAACAGAAAGACAGTCTTTTTCCTAAAAGTCTTACTCGGTAAGGGCATAATGAATGTGGTTTACAGGCTTCTATTCCCAAGAAAGAAAAGGTGAAAAGCACTTCGCCAAAAGGGTCATGATAATTTAGGGCTATTTTTTTGTCTACTGGTTACATACTTATTCTCTCCCCGTGCCTATTACAGTAAGGAAGAAACTGTTTTCTGTATGACAAAACCCCTCCCTGAAGTCTAGAGCAGGTCAGGTATGAATAAGGGACCAGATATTTAGATGGAGAGAAAAATCATTCATGAGCACTTCTAGGCTATACTGAAAACAGAGTCTGGAAGAGAAATAAAATGATGCAAAAGAGGGAAAATGAGGCCACAACAGGCTCAAGCTGGCTAATGTGCGTTTTAAATCTTGAGCATTCCCCTTCATCAATGGTTTGGCATGGATTATTTTGGGAGTATGAATAACAACAGGCAGGGAGAGGTAACAGCCTTGACCCAAGGAGAGAGGTGGAGGCAACAAAAATGCATCAGGGTTATAAGACCTCGTGCCTCCCTGCAGCGGCAAAGGAAAGCAGGGAATTAAACCGGGCATACGATCTTCCAACAGCCTTTCAAGCTATAGATGTTGAAGCATCTAGAAAGAGGTGACAGAGAAGCTTTTAGGCAAATTACTTGGCTAGCAGGCTTGCTGGCGATAGGAAGAGGGATGAATGAACCCTGCTTACCCATATTATGTGCGGGTATTAGGAAAGTAAGGAATGTTCCCTCAGTGCTGCAGCAGGCTCATCATTACGCTACAAAATAAAACACACAAATAAAATAAACTCCTCAAGACCCGCTGGAGCTTCCCCATCTCCCTGGGGAGTTGGTGTGTGATGCTTGGTGCTCTCAGGTGCCTGTGTGACTGGGGGAGTGGCAGCGGGGGTGCCTCTACGGCAGGGCAAGGGCTGGGGGGCAGCCTGGCAGCCCGAACGGACCGGCGAGAGGAGCCGGTGCCCCCTGTAGGGGCGCTGAGCTCCAGTGGGTGGGGGGGTAAGGCCCAGAGAAGAAAAGGAGATGGGGGACAGCGCGGGGAGAATTTTGCCGTGCCCTCGCACCCCCCGGCGGAGGGGCGCACAGCAAGGAACGTGAGGCCGTTCCTGCTGCAGGNCCTGCCCGGCCCCCAGCCCAGCTCGGCGCTTGCCGCCCCCGCCGCCGGGATGCTGCCGGGCACCGCTCCCTGGCGCTGAGCCGCCCCTCCTGCAGACCCCCGGCCGGAGCATCGCGCTGCAGGTCACCTTGCAGGGAGGTGAGTGACCCCCCTCCCTCCCTAGCCCATCTCCTCCGGGGAGCGATGCACCAAATTCCGGCCCCATCCTCCCGCCGGGCACGGAGCGGGGGCGGGAGGCAGCGCTGCTCCCGCTGCCGCTGCTGCGGAGGCTCCGGGGGGAGCTCCCGGGAGCGCAGGGACTCGGGGCCGCCCCCCCGGGCCGGGGCTGCCGGGATCCTGCCCCCGCCAGGCAGCGGGGGACCGGCCGGCCGCAGCGGTGCATCCCCGGTACCCTGCTGAGAGCCGAAATTAGCATGCCCGGGCTCACCTGCGCGCCTGGCGGGGGGTCAGGGGAGGGATCAAGCTTCTCCGGTGCCGTGGCAAGGTTTGGATGGGGAGCTCTGGAAGCGGAATTGTGCGTGGGGTCCTCCTTTTCCCTTCCCTTGAAGGAATCCCCTCCAGCTGAGTGTGGCAGAGTATCTTTCCCTCGCAGCACCAGGCCACCCTGCCTGTCCAGGGCAACCTCTTCCTCGGGCAGGGGGAGAGGTGATGTGCGGGGGGTGCACGGCTCCTCCGTGCAGGCTCCGGAGCAGAGCCTGAGCGGGAGGGCAGGCGGCAGGGAGGACGGGCTCTCTGCAGCCACAGTTGCCTTCTACCCTCACCATCCTTCTCAAGAAGCGCCAGGTTGAATTTCTTTTCTTCCCCATTCTTTAGTTTGCTGGCAGTGACAGCAGAGTGGTCCCTGCTATTCAATGGCAGAGAAGGGTGACCTTGGGTAAGTCCCCCGTGCCTGCCCCATCCTTCGGGGTGTTGCTAAAGCATCCCACAAGGCGAACCCTTCACTATGAAGAGGCTGGCAGATGCATTGAGACCTTTCTGGAACTGGCACTGCAGGATCGCAAGCTGTACTGGAACAGACTGGTAGTGCTTGCTAGTCCAGAGGATGCTGCAGGAGGAGAGGTGCAAGGGTCTATGTGGGACTGGAGGAGGTGGTGGTGGGTTTTGTCCTCCCGTAAGAACATGAAGATACCTATTGGCAGCAGTTGCTCTGGAGAGCAAACTGTTGAACTGTGTCTTCAAAATAATTGGAGAGGAGGCTGCAGTCTCCATGTGTAATGAAAGAAGCCCAAAACAATCTAAACTTTCCAGGGAGATTAAATATTCAAATCACAAATAATTAGACATTAATTCCTCATAAGCAAGGCATTAACAACAATTAAAAGATGCTTTGATATTCTTAAACCCGAGAAGATGAGTTAACTTATACTTTCAGGGGGATTATTGTGTATTATAAAATGCAGTCAGAGCAGAGAATGCACTTTTTAACATTAATGTATTTAAACAACTTGCTCTTAATTATAGTTAATGAGCTATCATCTTCAAAGTAGGCTGCATTTAGATGCTCTCCATATTAGCTTCAAATCACCTCACTCCAAAGAATAAGCCACTTCTGATTTTACTGGCCAAGGTGATATTTTATTGGCAGTTTGATAACTACATGTCATGCCAGGGTGTACGTAGGATAAATGCATTTGTAGGAATTAAATGGAGTTTCCTTTTATTAAGTGGGTAAGCAGACATCTCGTACCACTGGTGTCATATGCTCTGCAATAAATCTCTCACACACAGGAAGGCTTATATAAATGCGGATGTAATGCAGTACTAGTGTATATAGGCACTACCACAAAACATTTAACTTGATGATGGCTGCTTTCTAGATTTAAAATGCTTTCAATTCTGAGGATAGTATTAGAGAAAAGGTGTAACATAGTTGTGTAAGGTTTTTTGTCTTTCTTTCTGCTGTAAATTGGTATCTGCAGACAGCTATAAATGCTTCTGTCCAGAAGAGTTTTTAATACTGCCTATGTGGTTATTAAGATTACGGATTACATCTTGGGACTTCCAAATTTTGTTTTCTTCAGTTTGAAGGTGCAACTTTTTACAGGTTATTGTTTGTGTACTGCTACTGGGACAAAAAAAAATGGAAAAGAATTACAGAAGTTTAAACAGGAGGAAAATACTCTGCGTATCCAGTGACTTTGCTTTTATAAATGTGAATAGTGTCTGTGTAAATGTGTGTGTACCTGCTCATGTCTGAATACACATTCCCTGTCTATCAAATGTTTCTGAATAGTCTTTCTCTAATAAAAGTTGGGAATTAGTTTAAGCAATGAGATCATAGCAAAATGCTCCTCTTTAGATGTAAGTGTCTCTGATCCTGAGGATTCACGTGGAGTTGGTCCAAGCTGTAGCACCCAAGAATCAAAATATTTTGTGCTTTGAATTTGGTATCATAATATCTGAAGAGTGACAAACTGTTTATTTTCATTGCACCAGCAAAGACTGCATTTTAAAATAGTGGTGGAGTACATGAGAGGTGTGAGTCCATGCCTGCCTTTAGCACTCCTGGTTTCATACACAGAATCCCTGTAGATGTGTATCTGTGTATATGTATCTACATAAAACCTGAGTGTATAAAGTTCCCTCATTAACCGTCCACCCAAATCCATGCTGTATTTCTGTCCTTAAGCTCTAAGACTTCAGTTCCCTGGGGCACAAGAAGATTGAACTGGCTGTTCACATCAAATTGGCATAATTCAAGCAGAGGTTTAATGGGGTTTATGTGTTTTGATTAAGTGCTCAGACACCTTAACAATCAGGGAGAACAAAGATCTCTGAATTGGTGTTTGCAAATGGATAATTTGCTCGGAAGACAATCACAACATAAAGAGTTTAGGTCCTTGAGGGACAATGTCCCCATCCTAGGTCCCACAAGACACCCAGCCTGGTGTCAGGTCCTGCAGGACAGCATCCTTCTCAGGACATCTCCTGCATCAGCTGTCTGCTACAGTCAATGGCTGATCCAGTCCTCTCCCAGCGCATGGTATCCCCACGCCACTCACCAAACGTCCAGCTCCTATTCTTGTGCTCTCTGAAACAAAATCATCTCTCTTCTTCTTGCTGTATGTGGCTTGCAAGATGACAGGCAATGTTAAGTTGATATGTTGCCAGCCAAATCTCTTAGGTCCTGTGTTCCTTCTTCTCCCAGAGGGAGGAGGTTATAGGATTTTTCTTCAGACTCTGGGAAGACCCTGAATCTAATGGGCCCCATTATTCATTTCAGCTCTGATTTCTGCAGGGAGGAAGGAGTGTGGTGTTAAGAAAGGTCTGTAAAGGTCAATCTATGCCCACTTATCCTGCTTTTCAGTGTTTCCCTGCCTGCTTTATCTGCCTTCAGCTGCCAGTCTCACTACATCTAAATCACTTATTCTGTAAAGCTTTTGTTCCACAGCATATTCCTGGCTCTGCAATTCTTCTAGAGACTGATGAAGCAAAGCTGATTTTATTGCCCCAGCAGTGGCTGCTTAATCTAATCATCCTCACCCTGATGAACTGGCACTAGCGAATTTACAGTATCACAGAAGTGTTTTCCTAGCAAAGTGACTTACAACCCTGGGGTGCTTTGCTTGAGGCAGAAGGTATGGAAACCTCCATTTTTCACCAAGTCTGCACCACCAGACTGTCTTCCCATTATGTCCTCTCTTTATTTATCATTCCTGCTTCAGGAATATCTGAAGTCCCAGCCTAGAGCATAGCATTGGTCTACTACATGCAGAACAAGTGTGAGGCAGGTGTCTTGTCCTGGTTTGCTTTCTGCATGTGACTAGAGCCAGATGAGCAGGGCCTACACGTGAACCAGGCTCTCTGGGCCCACGGCTGCCCATCAGGAATGAGACTTGAGTGAGTAGGACCAGTCATGGAGCCACATCTAGGTGTTTCTGTCTGTGGGCCAGCCTGGCTGCAAACACAGTTAAGCAGGAATTTTAGGTCACAGGGAGGCACTGGAGTCAGTCTGCAGGCAGATCAAGAGGACCAGGTGATGCTGTGATGTTGATACTCCTGGATGAGTCTCTCAGGGTTCATTCAGAAGCTTTGTTGTATGCAGCAGGGACTTGGTCTTGCTGCAGATTTCTACAGGGCAGAGCATCAGGTGGCTTCTTTAGCTGAAGAATTTTCATTCTTTGCAACACAAGGCATCACTAAAATTAGGCAAAGGGTTTCAGTGATAAGTTAGTCCTCCCCAGACCATTAACTCTGGATTGACTCTCAGAAGTTATCCAGACTCTGTGGCATAAAGACCAAGAAGACTGAGGCATCATATCTTTTCACCTGAGAATGTAGCTTGTCTACCAGGTAAGCACACAGCAAAACATGCAGTTCAGGTGTGCGTATGTTTTCACTCTGCAAAACATGGATCATGGTTAAATCCACAAGACCAATAGTTCTGGTCCGAGATTGGCGTAAGTATGGATCTGAGTCAAGTTTTTCCCAGAAGCTGGAGCAGCTCTTGAGCAGAGACTAGGATTGCTCTCCACTCCATACAGGAGAGTCATGGGACTCACTTTGAAGTTTTTCTCACTGAAGACACTCTGAACAATTAAGGATGCAATTATACACTCCAGAGAACAGCTGTACTCACTTGCTTCAAAAGTGAAAGGTAGCATAATTTTCTGCTCTTCAAACTGGCAAACAGCTCCTTCAGCCTGACTACACTGCTGAAGGTAGTGACCTGAGCTATTTAATTATGTGTCTCTATTGTGTCATGAAGGTTAGTTTTATTGTGCTGGACATAGGCAAAGAGTTTTATGGGACAGCTTTTTGAGATGGATAGAGAGGAAATGCCAGCTCAGCCTTCTCTTGGGAGAGATCCATCTTTTAAAGCAAGAATAACTTTTCAGGACTCAGTCTCCCCAATTTGAAATGGGGACGGGTGGCTCAGAGGTGTGTGATGAGGGTGGATACGTTTGGGGTTGTCAAATGGACAAACAGGACGTTCTTCAGTATTTGGGACCCTCTGAACAGCAGCGATGCAAAGGACCTGGAGATACAAGCTGGTGCTAAGGCATCCATTGCTGTGCATGCTGCTGGGTAGCCAGGCTCAGAATGGAGGGTACACATTTGCAGCCAGGAAAGAAGGTGTAAGTGAAGCACATGTCAGGCATGTGTATAAAATGCTTCACTCGTGGAGATGCAGAGTTATGACAGGATCCAGGTGTTTTATAGGTTCACACTGAGCTCATCAGCCATTTGGTTAAGGCTGACTTTCAACGTTCTTGTGTCCAGGTGCAGCTAGGTAGCTGCTAATAGCTTTCCAACAGGGAACTTTCCCTGATATTGTACTGGTGAAATGAGTTTCTCACTTAAAAAGGCACAGAACCTGATTTTTTAATGCTTTCTCTTCATAAAGTAATTGCCATAAGCTGTGCAGATGGCAAGGTGTTTTTATACTGGTGCCTTCCACAATAGACAGGATTACTTACATTACAGACAGGTGCTATTGTTCAGGTCAGTTATTTATTAGCTGAAAAGTGCAGTTGTGTCATCAAATGAAGGAAGTTGTAAATTTGGATTGAACTCAACAAAGAGTTGAGGCTATCAAAAGTAGTCGGGAAGGAGGATTGCTAGAAAAACCTGGATGTGTCATTTTTTATTTTTTGGTTTTATTGTGAATAACTTGGAACAAGTTAAAATAAAAGGCAGTTCTTTCAATTAAAAATAAATAAAGGAAATATCGCACTTCATTTTGACTCAGGCAAGATGTCCAAAAGGAAATATTTTCTTGCAGGGCTAACATTTTGTGGTTTAGGTCAACACAATGTAATTCTTCCTTTCTTTGTCCTGTGCTTTGGTTCATCTACTGAATCAAGCTATCAATTATTCAGGCAGATCTAATATGCATATGGTAATTGTTTCCACATTTAAATATACCTCTGGACAGGCAATCAAGAGACCTGAATTTTATTTCAAGCTATGTTACTATGTCTGACATTTGGGCATTTCACTGTGTTCCAAGTCTCTCCTTTTCAGGGGAATAACAGGCCCATGTCTCACAGTGGATTTGCTGCATATTGATAATACTAAAATAACATCGAGGTATTTTTACTTCCACTGTTAGCAATTGAGCATTTAACTATCAGTAATGCATGTATTCTTCTCCCAGTGTGAGTTAGTTGCATTGCCTTATGAAACTCCCTGTAGTTTACTTAATAGGTCAAAAGGAATTTCAGCTGCTGAAATAGCAACATTCCCTTAAAACAAAACCGGTTTTAATGAGCCTAGCTAAATCAAAGAAGAAAAATACAACTGGGAAAGGCTTTTCCCATCCTTTCCTTAAGTATTTCACTTCGTAATCAGCACTCCAGATCCACACATTGCCTGTGATTTCTCTCAAGCAAAAGGTCCATGTGTGTTGTTGCAATTTCTAGATGTTTGAAATACCTTAAATAATGTTGAAGTCTATTGCATTAAGTATTAAAAATTCCCTTGTTCCTGAAAGCTTGCACCAGGAAACCCGCAGTCTCCATACCTCTCACAAATTGTTTTTTATCAGGCTGCAGCTCTCACCATCTGACTTGCCTGCTTTTCAAGAATGGTTTCTCCCCTCCACTTTCTGTGTGCTGGCAGTGGGGGAATCAGTCTCAAACCCAGCAGCACTTTGTTGAATCTGATGCAGTCGTGAAGACTGCATCAGTTTCTGCTGGCAGCACAGCCTCGCAAAGAGTGATTACAGTCCCTTCTTGCCATGCTGGCATTGTTAGGTTTAGTGGCACTGAGGGGTTGGCAGAAGGTTGTGGGAGCAGTGCATGTCTTGTTGGGAGCATGGGAGACAGGTGGAAATCTGTTGAGAGCAGAGAGATTTGGATCACAGGGTAACTCAAGCTGAAGGAACCTCAGGAGGTCTCTAGCAGGGTCAGCTATGGAGTCACATAAGGTTGCTCAGAGCTTCCTCCAACTGGGTCTTAAAAACCTTCAAGGATGGAGGGCAAATTTTTCCAGTGCTTGACTGTCTTCACAGGGAAAAGATTTCCCCTTATAACCAAGAACCCCATGGAGAGGCACATGGGCCTTTTAGCCCATATTGCTGGCTGATGCTTTGCAAGATCTTCAGGAAATGACAGTGTGTATGGCCATAAGCAGTGATAGCGGATGGGGACTCTGCCTTCAGCCTCACCATGGTTCACCATGGTTCATCTCTGGGTTTTCCTGCCAACAGGGTTCTGGATTAATGTCTTCCTGATTTGTCATGAGGAACAGGCTGGAGTTCTTCTACTGTTGCCTGGTATTTCAGAGGTAACTGAACTGCTTGTTCACACAGAACTTTTGCTAACTGTCAGGCATCTCCAGAAGGCTGTGCAAAATGGAGAATATCGTGGAGCCAGGAGGACAGCAGCATCCTGCCAGGTCACAGAAGAGTGAAGGTGTTGCAGAATGACAGTAGCAAGAGTTGCCTTCAGCTCCGTGTTTGCCAGAGCCCAGGGCACAGCATTTAGCTGTTCTCTCTTTGCCCTCTCTACAGCTTGTGTTTCTCTGCCTCACACCCTTTGCTTAATTAGTTTGTCAGCCGCTGTCATCATAGCAGGAGACTGCAGAACACCCAGCAGAGCGTAGCTCTCATTGCAGTTACTGTAGCTGGGCTCTGCTGTTACACAAGTTATAGCTTAATAAACCACAGCATTGCAGACTAAATATCTTGGCACTGATTGCAGCTTCCTATCAAAATAAGAAAGAGAGAGAAAAAGAAATGCAAGAAATTGGAAAGAATGAAGATTATAATAATTGATGGCTTCACTTTTAGTACCACAGGTTTCGGTAAAAATATATAATCCCCAAGGTAAAAATTAGATTGATCTACTATTTGTCAATAGTTTGAACTTGATTTTCCCTTCTGGTTCCAGCCTCAAATCTGAAAATGCAGAATTATTTCTGGTCAGCCTGAGTACCAGTGAGTGATTTGTGGGGAGACATGTGCTAAGACACATGAAACCTGAATCAAATGAAAGTTGCTCTTTCACTTTGAGTGTTGGCTCCCTGCAGAGGAGGCATACTCCTGTTGCCTCAGGTGCCCTATCACAGGTTATCTGACCAGTCGCACTGCCGTCTGGGATCCTCTGGGCTGTAGTTTGACCTGGACACTGGGGTAACCTTAGTTTAAGCACTTGCCTGCGAGTAGCAGACATGGAAGCCTGGCCTGGGTAAGGTCAGTGAAAACCCTTAATGAAATGATGGTGAATCTACCTGGAAGCAGTCTCTGCTGGCAGGATACAGGCTTTGAGTCACTGCATAATCACTTTGCTACCTTTTGCCCCTAAACATCACTCATGGCCTCGTGCTCCTCCATCCAAACGTGGGGGAATCATTCACCTGCTTCACTCATCTAAAGGTTAGTATTAAGCTGAGAGTCTTCTCTGTATTTTACAAGGGTATTGTTATGACAAAGGGAGACTGAGCACACCAGTGCTATGCACCTTGCATTTAATTTCTCCCAAGAAACATCCTCAAGTGTTTGCAGTAGGTGAAATGAAGTCCAGCCTTTGAGTCTAATTCTCCTACCAACATTGAGATAGCAGTAGGTTACAAAGGCCTTGGAAATCTGATTTTACTCCCTTCAACCAGCAGCTGGGAAGAGAAAAGCCCAGGGGAGGTTCTCTTTTAACCATAAAGATATGAAATTTCATTTGTGGCTGACAATGCTCTTAATCCTACCTTTTTATTGATGATAAATCTCTGGGTACCTCAACTGTTTCTGTTTCCCTAGACAGCAATTGACCTTGTTTCAGCTATGCATGAAAATGCACTGGCAATCAAGGTGCTATTGATTTAAACCTAATGGCCAAACACTCAGGAGTTTCACCCAGAAAAGAAAAATCAATGCTACATTTTTAAATTTTTTTTTCCTGTTAAGATATCATAATGAAAAGGTGTCAGAGTCTCACCAGCTCCTTACCATTAAGCAACACACTTACAGGGCCAAGAACATTGGATCAAGCTCTGGTAAGGTAGCCAGCCATCTACAGACTAGAATGACTCTAGTGTTAAACAAACCTTGATTGCATTTTGCCATCAGTGTCTCTCTCTAACAACCTTTCCTGAGCTGTGTGAGCTGCACTGCTATGTGGGACTCCAGAAAGAATGTCTTGAACAATGCATTATTCCTATTACTGGAGGAGCTGTGGCATCACTCAGAATATGCAAGACTGGTTTACAAGACTGGTTTACAAGACTGGTTTAAATGCATGGCAGGTAAGCACCAGTCAGACAGATGCTTAGATCCATGGTAGGACTAGCGCAACGCCACGGGCTACCTCCTAGTTAGTAGGTCAGGCATGTCAGGTTCCATCATGTCACTTATAAGCTGAATGGTCCAACATTGACTGTGTCCATGCCGCTAAACTCTCCTGCCAAAAAAAAGTGGTTTTCCCCTTCGGGCTTCTCAGGAGCATGCATGGCACTTACTGCAGTGTAGATATTGTCTGGGAGAGGACACATTGAAGCTGGTCTATGGGGTGTGTTAGCACTTTGCTGGTGTGGGTGATTAGGGAGAATGCTTGAGCCTGTAACACGGTTCTCAGTTCCTTGGGATGGCAGAGATATCAGCCATAGAGTACCGAAGCTGTCATGAGCAGTCCTGGTTTCAGCCTTTTGAAGAATCTTATCTGTCAGCAGTCCAAACGTTTTCGAGCCGAATCAGTCTTGAGTCTTGGGTCTTCTTTTAAGCAGCCAGAGGGACTTGACTTTTGCATCACATAAGTTAATGGACATTGAGGAGCAAGGGATGGTGTGGG
Source organism: Todus mexicanus (assembly GCA_013389965.1). Classification (NCBI taxonomy): domain Eukaryota; kingdom Metazoa; phylum Chordata; class Aves; order Coraciiformes; family Todidae; genus Todus; species Todus mexicanus. Next base: position 21,257 of record WEIS01015504.1, on the reverse strand, counting down.
GCAGTCCTGACATCTGATGACACTGACATCCCAGTGATGTTCTGAAGTGCTCCTGGGTCTCAGGTCACTTAGGCATACTAAAGCATTTTTCTCTGTGGCCTCTACTTACTTTTCTCCTCTTGTTGCTGCGGAGTGTGAAAAAACCTGAAGGATGGATTTCATTTCCATTGATTTTGAAGTGTCCCCATGCAAGTTGTCTTTAAAGAGATGGGAGTGACCCTTCCTCGTAATCTATTGCTTTTAAGATGGCCACTTAAAACTGCACGAAGAACATGTATTGATCTACATAGAAGCTACCTCTGGTGTCATTGTGACTGTAGAGCCTCATTTGAACCCATTGAAAGTGAGCATTTTCCATGAAAATAGTATGACTGTCAAAGGAATGCCTGGAGTGAGACCTGCATTTCCAGAGCCAAGCATTATCTGGATGATAGGCAAGTGCAGAGATAATGTCAAGAGAATCTGACAGGCATGTGATAAAGTTGCCTTAAAATGGCATTTTCCTGAGTGCTGTGACCAACTCTTGACCTCTTCATCTATTTTTCTGGGAGGGGATCTATTTGATTTGTGCATCTTCAAATTTCTACCATATCTGTGGCATATTTCTGCTGACCATTTCAGTTTGCTTGGACAAACAGCAGGGCCAAGAATGCTTGTGAGATCACTTACAATTTTGGTTGAAGAGACTCTGTCTTCAGTGGGATTGATGGTCAGTGTCATATGTCAGGGAGCCTTGCACATTTTTCAAGCCAGCGCAGGAGGAACTGAACAAAATCTCTTGACAACTTACTCCTTAATTGCTGAGTATTTCTCATCTCCTGCCTGTGATCATGTACTTTCATTATTTTGGGAGGGGCAGGAGGGAAAAATGGAAAGTTTGTGGGCAAGCTGTTGGAGGCATAGCAGAACAATCTCCTAAGCAAGTGGTCCCACCCCATCTGGGCAAAGCAGCATGTGCTCACCAACTGACGTTGTGACTCGGAAGTCTCCTAAACAGCAAAATTGGGATAGTTCAGCAGCCCACAGGAGGTCTTGCATGTTGTCAGTGCTCAGTGGGGTGTGATGAATGGAAGACTGTTTTTCTGCAAGCACCGCTCCAGTGTCAACATGTGATCCCCCCCACCCAATCTCACCTACTGAACTTTTCATGTTTCCTCCAAAAGCAGCTCACCTCACACCAATATGTGCTGACATAAGCTGATGTTATTCCACCAGGATCGGGAAGAGGGTGTGGTGCTCTGTTCATTTAACACAGACGCAGTTGAATATGAAGTGAGTTTTCCTTGGAAAGGCAGGGCATCTGCTCTCGATCTTACCTGCTGCAAAGGGATTGGGGGCTTTGGGACTAACCCTTTGGTGAAGCTGAGACCAAGCTTCCAAGCTAATCTGCAGACTGATTTAATTTTGCCAACAGGTTCCCCAGGATTAAAGCCCGTGGCTGAGAACCATGTAGTGTAAATTCCACAGGATCTCCCCGTGGTATATTCTCACTTGTGTAGCTTTCCTGCCAGTACACATAGGACAGGCACCAAACTATTTAACAATGCAATTTAAAATAGGTTTTCTATGTGCTAAACCAAGTGCTGCGAATGCAAACATTGCAGAGTACTTGGTTAAGCTCTCTTGTATGTTAAACAAGTTTCTTGTTTCATTTGTAGTGTAGGAACAGAAGACAAGCTCTTAGCAATTGTTTAAATATCTCTTGCAAGCCAAAAGGAAGACTGCAGATGTTTAAGTCTCGAGTTATTTAGAGGAAATAAAATTAGGATTTTGCTAGCCATTGTTCTTTTAGGGGATCTCTGATATGAAAGAAAGCATCAAGTAAAAGCAATACATATGTATATGTGTTTGTATGTGTAATCCTTATTTTCCTCAAGGCAGCACACTGGAGACCGGTAATTCTACCTCAAAAAATTAGCCTTAAAGATCTAATATGAAGGTCTTCGAAGCCAGGAGCATTTCTATAATTTCTATGGTCAGCCCAGAAAGAAAACACTGAGCTCATTGTTGCTGTGGTGGATACACCCATATTTCAAAAAGCATTTTCCTTTGGCTGCACCTGAACAAAACTAATGTCCTGGTGAGAAAGTGCTTGGGCTGGAAAAAAAGTACTTTTAGCCTTCTGAACTGTCCCTTTGATTTGTCATGCCTTAGTGCAACTTGTACAAAACAGAGCCAAGTGGATAGTCTGGTGAGACAGGGGATGGCTGTTGTTCCTGTGCAAAAGGAGTCAACCAACTCCTGAGGCTAAAGTGACTGTGCTTCCCTGTTACAGGTGAATCTGGATGGGGATAGTCACACTGACAAGCCCCATCACAACCCTTCAATCTGTCTCCCTGGGCCAGCCTTGGAGGAGTTGGAAGAAGTAGGGCAGCCAGAACAACATAGGGGATTTCAGACCCTGACCAGAGCAGACTGACTGCTGAACACACCAGCTGCCTGTCCTTTGTGATTGCAGATTTCTAAGAACTGAATACAATTCTTTTATCTTTTATCTTTGTTTTCTGCCCCCCCTCCCCCACCTAGTCTCATCAGAGCATTTAGAGCAAAGAGATGTCCCTAGAATCACAGTGAGGGACTGTGGGAGCGTAGCGGTTCTCTGACAGGGTCCACCATTGCCAAGACATCTCAGAAAGTCCTCTGTCACCACACATTGTCTTCTGTTCCTATTCACCACATGGATTTGTGATGGGGTTTTTACCTTTCCAAGTGGGGGTATGTTTGGAGAGCTAGAGTAGGATGTGGACATATGCAGGGCTGTATTTCCTCATGAAGTCATACTGAACACAAGCTGATTTGAGTGTCTTGATATGTATTCATCACCTTAGTCCTCACCATGATATCTGTTTCCTTTCTTCATCAGGAAAATGGGAGCGACTGCCCCACTGTGACCTCTCTGTAAGGTAGAACAAAATAAAGACCACCTGTCCCACTTCTTCAAGTACCTCCCAGTATGGATGGCTTGGTTGAGCAGAACAGTGTGCTAATGCACAATAAGATCGCTGAAGCTGGGAAAAGGAACGGTTTAATTAATACAAGGAACTTAGTGGCAGAGAGCCGAGATGGTCTGGTCTCTGTGTACCCAACCCCACAGTACCAGAGCCACCGAGTGGGCAGCCTTTCCTCTCCACGCTGCCTGGAGAATGGCAGGAATGACCCTGTGCAACAGCTCCTGGACCCCAACATGCTGCAGCAGACAGTAGGGTCTCATTACCGGCCCAACATCATCCTCTACTCAGAGAACATGCTGCATTCGTGGGGAGAGACCATTGGCTCAGAGTGCTGTGAAACTACCTTCATTGAGGACCGCTCTCCCACCAAAGACAGCCTGGAGTACCCAGACAGCAAGTTCATTGATCTCTCAGCGGATGACATCAAGATTCACACCCTCTCCTATGATGTGGAGGAAGAGGAAGATTTCCAGGAACTAGAGGTCAGATGTCGTTTGAGATATGTGGGAAAAGCTGGAGGGAGGAGAGCATATTTAGGGTTAAGTGTACAGCCTGCTAGGGCTGGTCTGCCGGGGATCAGCTGTATCACTATGTCTTCTGGCCAGGACAGTAAAAAATTCGTCATCTTTATTTTTGGGTAAAGTCCCAACTCTGTGGATAATAATGACAAAATTCCTCCTAGCCCTAATGGAGATCAGCGTTTCTCTCCTGTCTTTGAATGGGCTGGTCAGAAACAGAAGGAGACCAATGTGCTTAAATGCTGTGTAAGGTCGGGACCAGAAGCATCTGCCCACATACATGGAGCTTATCTTACTCAGCAGGCCGACATCATCTCTTACTTTCTTCTGACTTGAGCTGGGCATAAAGCAAATTGTTTTGCATACTAGCTCAAGCATAGAACATTTTTGTCTCTCAATAAACACGAAATGTGAAGTCTTTTGATTTCAAGCTGTAATGAATCCCATGTCTCTGAAATAAAAGATTTTTTTCTGATGGAGTGAAACACTTCATTAGATCCCAAATGGAATATTTTCTTTTAGGATCCCATGCTTCATTGATTATTTACAGTAAAGTGAGGTATATTTTGTTCTCCAAATGGGACAGACTATGGAAATAAATCGTATTTTTTCTAAAATGATGCATTTTTTACCTTAAAAAGTCCTTTTGATTTTGCTGAAATCAGCTACCCAAGTGTGGCACAGATATGTGTTTGTCAATGTGGCACAGCTATGTTTGTCAGTGTGTGTAAGAATGGAGGGTGTGCATCATGCTGCTCATCCCAAAACTTTCTCCAGCATTGGTCACAGAATCCTAATCTAGCAAAGATCATTTGGCTGTGTAGAGCAAACCCATAACTTCAACTCAAATGTCCAAGTTGAGATTGAGAGATTTGCCTGTGTTTTTCTGTTGCAGGGGTTTTCTGCACAGAGACCTAACAAGTTCCAAAGCTTCTATTTTCACTTCTTTTAATAACAATGTCTCACCGTGTGATCAGCACAGGGACAACCCAATAAGAGTGTGACTTCTCTTTTGCTCTCTTTTCTCTCTGTATTGATAATTTAAGAAGAGAGAGTTGTTTTTCCCAGTGTGTGCCAGTAGCGCAGCATTCAATGCCTCTGCAGGGAGACAAAACCTTTTTCTCTGCAGCATGTGAGGGTGTTAGCTCAAATCACACCCTTTATAGCATTTCAAAATTTGCTGTGGGAAGTTTCATTTTCTTAATCAAAACAAAATCCCTTGTTGCTGCCTTTTGCCCTAGTTACTCTCATGCAGTAGTGATGCAAATGACTGGAGCAGACGTGCTAGGGCCTGATGATATTATTGACACATGTGACCTGACATTTAGGCAGAAAAAAAAAAAGTCTCCCTCTTGTCAATCCAAATCCAGCAAAGACATGTTTAGCCAACTGTTGGGACTGAAAAAGGGTGGGAAAATAAGTAGGAACAAGGAGAAGATGTTTTCTGTAAAAAATCTTTTCCCTTTTTTCAGGTGGGATTTTTAAGGTGCCTATGCAATGAAGGGCCCTCAACCTGTGTGTTGCTTTGAAGTGGTACTGTAGGAGCTTGATCAGCTTTTCATAAAGAATATTTATTTCTAGAAAACCACCAGTAAAACAAGGTCTGAGGAAAATTATTTCATCCTTCCCCTCCCCAGATCTCAAGGGGAGTAAGGAGAGAGTCTTTACAAATTTTGATATAATGTGATGACAGCGTCTGTATCATTTTCCCTGGCTCCTCTTTCTTTTTGACCTCTTTTTCTGGCCTGTAGCGTCCTGAGATCATACATACCCCTTCTGAACGGGTGCATTGCGTGGGTGCATCTGGCACCACAGATTCCCAGCCCCACTTAATGCTGTGGGATGTTACTGTGCTAATAGAGAGGTATATGGACAGCCATCCTGACCTACATGTACAAAATGTTCAGAAGAGGAAGACATTCACAAAGTGCATATCTATTGTGTCTTCCTCTTTTCTGTGTCGGGGTTACTGCTTCACCAGGAGAATGGAGCAAGGGAAGAAAAAATGAGGCAAGGTTTAGGGAAGGATCTGCATGACTGGAAACACATGCACTGCTAGAATTGCTAGAAGCTTTGGTTCTAGCTTAGTGTTAAGTCTCCATCACTGTGCTACTTGGCCAACCCAGTGCAGTACCATGATTTTCACACTTCTCTGTGAACCAGAGCCAAATGACTGACCTACTGAGCACGTACGCTCAGCATGAGGGGTCTCAGCATGGGGAGTAACTTCCATTCCAGGAAAGGCCAAATTCTGTGGATGCATTTGGTCTTGCAGTAGGATGGGGAGTAGAGATGCATTTGGCAATACAAGGCCAGCAAAAAATGTGACTGCTGTCTCGTGCTCTTCTGGTTCCCATGTGGAGATATGCTGTATCTATGTGCGAAGATGTATGAAGGCCTCCTGGGCTTGGCTAGTACAGAGGTTCATTAGAGACATAGCTTCATGTGTTAAGACTCCAGGAATGGAAGAAAAGTATTTGAGGACAGCAGTCTCTGAGGCAAATACTTTTAAAAATTACAAATAGACCTGAAGTGGGGTAGAAGGGGTTAGTACCAGGACTCAGAGCAGAAGTGAAAAGAATGATGGGAGACAGTGATACAGCAATGTGGAAGGTTTTGCTTCCCCACTGTGAGAGCTTTGAAAGATTTGATTCTACCATTGAGAATGCACAGCACATTGCTGAGTATCTTGCCCCATTGACTGTCATGCCACAGCTTATCGAGAAATGGGAGCCGCACAGTATAAAAACAGATCAGGCCTCAGCTCTTGTAAGCATTTTTGTTGTAACGTATCTACTTCATCACTTCTTTCTGGGAGAAAACTTTAAAAAGAGCCTCCTTTTGCAAATGTTAACAAAGAGGGAAGCTTTGTGCAGAACAGCTGTTGTGTCTTGAAAATTGAGGATTACTACCTGTTCTCCATATGTCAGGGCAAGGCAAATGGATTCCTAATACAG